>JARFNW010136538.1:0-10821 GCA_031763155.1 Dirona albolineata | reverse complement strand
TTATAGAATATTCATTAATGGTGACCGCGAGCTTTTTATTTATACTTAGATTTCACCACAATCAAAATTAACACATTCAAATTACCGCCAAAGAAGTGTCATTACTTTTACCCAAATGTTTCATATTGTTCCATTAATTAAAAACATAGTCAGTCACATAGAAAGGAAAGAAAACGAAAACGGATTAAAAGCTTCCAGGATTTTCGCCGTGTGAATAACGAATGAATGTGATAGGTAAAGGTCAGGCTGGTTGGGTATCTATCCGTAGTACAATTAAATTGTCGGGGCACTCAATACGGTGTCTTACAGTAACGTACACCTTTACACGAGAAATAGCATCGTACTTACAGTAAACAAACATCAGCCACTGTCTGTTGCGGCTTAAGATATCACTTGGCACTTTTCGCAAGTGACCCCCCCCCCAACAAAAAAAACAAAAGAAAAAACCCCACAAAAACAAAACAAAAACAAAAACAAAAGAACAAAAAACAACAAACCAATGAAAAAAAGGGCGGGTTGTTGCAGATACTGTTTCTACTCGGATCTCCTTCTGTTTTGTGACCTGGTGTTAACCTACCTACACCCAACAACTATGACATTGCCATAACCAACACTGCATCGATATAAATCTTCTCTAACAAATAAACTAAAAAATAATCAAAACAAAACAACAACAACAACAACAACAACAACAACAACACCAACAGCAACAGAAAAACACCCCCCCCCAAAAAAAATAAATAGAAACACTCAACCAAAAAAAACCCCCCACATAAAAAACCCAACAGAATAAACAAGCAAATAAACACCAACAAATATACAACAACAACAACAACAACAACAACAACCAGCCAACAATCTTATGAAAACAAACAAACGCACGCCATCAATATAATACATTTCCAAAACAAACAAAAAAATAAATAAATAGTACTATATCATATAAAGTATATTATAGATCTATATAATTTTCGGCCATGCCATAAAATCGACCGGCTACGAATTTTTATCTTGACGTGATCGATAAATTATGCGAAATAAAGTGACAGGGAAAAGGAAAACGAAATGTTCGTGAATAATCTTTATCTTAACGTGAATTGAATTTAAGTGTTCAATTAAGTGGTGCCATCTATATAATTACTTTAAGCGCTTTCCGGAGATTGACATACACTTCTTAAGTTCTGCAGTAAAAATATATATATATTAAAACACCCCCACAAAAACGCTAACGTTTTTTTGGTACATTTTCTTTAAACAGAATCTTATCTTAAGTAGTCTAATCTCTTTTTAAAAAATGTCCACGTGTCATTCGTGTCGGTGTTCTCTAAGTATGTGTGTGTGTGTGTGTGTGTGTGTGTGTGTGTGTGTGTGTGTGTGTGTGTGTGTGTATATGTTTATGTGTGTGTAAGTGTTTTCATTATATATATATATATATACATAGTATACATATATACGGGTTGACAAGAAGGTCACGGTCGAGATGCCATCCTATTGTACATTAATAGTAAAGCACAATCTACTTCAGGGATCCTCAAACTAATGGATTAGACCACAGAGAGGGGTCGGTAAAATAAATACGACAGTTTGTATTTTATAAACATCATTTGTTTAATGTCTACCTAACTAGTCTATCTTTTCATGATAATATAATAGAAGTGGGTTGGTGAGATGATGCAGATTCAGCACAAATTATGATGCTACGGGTTTTGGATGCATTGTATCTACGTGTAGGTTGTAGGTACAATATGTCCAGTTACCTACAACCAATGATAGCTGTTCATTGGGACATTATTTACCTTTTACCTGGCTTCCAGCAGCCTCACCGCGTTTTAAAAATATTTTATCGCACCGTGATGTTTCAAACCTACTTCAAATTTCAAGGTCGAGGCCAAATCGTATTACTGTTACACAGGTATGGTGGAATGAAAATATAAATCCTCCTTTTTAACCCCTCCATTGCCAACCCTGACCTTGTTTTTTTGTTGTTCCGGGCCTCAAACCCGTGCCGCCTGTGTTAGTTTCGTTAGTACCTGTTATATTACGCTCTAAGTTTCAATCATTCTATCCATCTTTCCATCTCTTCCTCTCCTTATCTCTCGAATTTCAATCATCTTCCCTTTCTTGATATTATCAGCATGCGCATTAATGTTATGGATAAATGGGAGGCCCTTACCCCATGCCCTTCGCCTTGTTGGCGAGCCTGTTATGCTTATTAACCCTAACCTTAAACCCTAACCCTAACCCTAACCCTAAACACAAATGCTTTAACACAAGCATTATCTATTTAATGGGCGTCAATTTGATCTAGATGATGGAATTGTGGTTGTCAAGGTAATCATTTGGCAAAGATTGGGGAGACGGTGGCGCAGTGGCTAAATCACTCGCCTTGGGTTCAAGAGGTCGCGGGTTCAAATCCCAGTTTTTTTTCTCAAGACCGTGATCCCACTTTGCGACGCTGCACTGCGGCTGACGCCTGTGTTATTCAGGTCCACCCTCGGAATAGACCCTAAAGACAAATTCTCCCCCTGGGATGAATAAAGGGAATTTTATAAGATTGTGGGAACAATGAGTAATGTCCCCCCCCCCCCACACTCTCAGTTAGTCTAGAACACAGATGAGAACATATTATTATTATAATTACGAGACACACACTTTGTTGGTTGGCAGTTCATGAGTAAATAGTAACAATCTCTCAGCAGTTGAAATAAAAATTGTAATACTATTATAATTCAGAGGTTAAGTAGTGATGACATCAACATGTTTATTGTCAAAAATCTGAGAGGGTTGGGATTATGTTGACCCCCTCGTCACCACCAACGGTGTAAGACTTACGATTTGACACGTTCCATAATATCCCCGTGTGTTTGTTAATAGGACAAGATCGTTAGAAGGTTTTCCCCAGCAACTTGACCTTGCTATTCGGGAAGTACCGAAAAAATTAATCAGATTCCTCATTCACCATTGGAAAGTTGTTGTCACGATACTTTTTACTCACAATAGAACGACACTCGGGGAAATGGAAAACCCAAGCAAACGTGTTTGACCAATTAATCGTCCACCTGGATGGATACACCAGTATACTGTATACTGTTAGTGTGTCGTGACGGGGTCGTTTGACACAAGAGTAAGACCCATCAGTATGTTATTATCACGGTATGAATTGGTTTGTTTATGAAGAGGGGAGGGGGTGGGCGTTCGTAGTCATTGCACGCCGCACGTACTGTTAAATATCATTGGGCCCACTCCGATGTACAGCTACGAAAGGCGCACAAGGCGGCAATAATAATAGCCAACAAACAACCATAACCTCTTATATTACAAAAAGATCCAATCTGCACGCAGACACATACAACGACCCGAGCACTAACACAGCAGTGCACTCCATGGATTAGGACTTAAGACAAAGCAGGTGATCGGCACTCTGTATCTAAATTATTAAGAAGAGCAATGATCAACACATCCGATGATCGTCGTATGTTATCCGTGTACCCTGGCGAGGTACCACCATGTCTAATATCATCGTGTCTGTAATAAAAGCTGAGGAGACTATGCCAGGGGTTCAATTCTCACATTACCAATTATATAACCTATTTTATTGCTACACCTCTTCGCCAGCGTACCAGTTAAAGTCTATACGTCTGAGGGTCTTTGCGTAACGCAATGAGTATGCTTATTCAATGGGTGGTCCGCCATTTGTGTGTGACCAGCCCACTGAAATCACATACACACACACACACACACACACAGACACACAGACACACACACACGCACACACACATAAATAAGGCAAAAGATAGCGTGTTCATTAAAAATGTCTTTGAAACTCCCCAGGCCGTCAGATACGAAATATGTCATAATTTACATTACCAACAAACAAGTCGTAAAACAACAAATAACTGGACACACACACACACACTCACACAATCACAAATGTACGAACATACACACACACACTCGCACTCACAAACACTCAAGCACACATACACACACACTCTGTCACATACACCCACACACACACACGCACTCTTTCACATACACCCACATTCTTACACACACACATACACACACACACACAGACACAGACATACACACACACGCACACACACACACACATTAATAAGACAAAAGATAGCGTGTTAATTAAAAATGTCTTTGAAACTCCCCAGGCCGTCAGATACGAAATATGTCATAACCTACATTACCAACAAACAAGTGGTAAAACAACAAATAACTGAATACACACACTCACACACACACACACACAAATCCACGGACATACACACACACTCACACTCACAAACACTCACGCACACACAAACACGCACACACACACATACACACACAAATAAAAATGATGATAGTAATAATAATGTGAAGACATTGACACAGCAGACATTATGCCTGGAGTAAACTAAAATATAAATACGTTGCTGGTCAAGCGGTGGTCAAACACCGGCTTGGGCAGGTCAAGTCAACATCCGGTTCTTTGAAATGATAAATAAGTTGGCGCGGGCATCACGGGAGAAGCAACCAGATCAACTCGAATGGCTTTCTAACTTGTATTTTACAGGTTGGTATCAGTCAGCACTAGAATAGGTCATACAATCACATTCGCTAATTTTTAACGCTTATTTTTAGCGTCTCCGTTATTATTCTAAAGCAATTGAATGCAAAAACTTCATCCAAATCCTAAAATATAGTGCCAAAAGTTAAGTTGTGCATTTAAAAAAACCCCAATGATTAAAAAATAAATTGGTAATACTCGAGCACACGAAGTATGACCCAATCAAAACGAATGATTTATCTCACCATGCATGACAAGGGGAAATCACTCAAATTGAAAACCCCAAAGGAATTCTATTAAAAAAAAAAAATTATAAGACCAGGAAATGCCATTGAAATTGACATTTACCTGACTAAAGGGCATCAAAGTTGAACGCAGAGTTTAATCAATTTCAATGCTTCCCGAAAAGTAACTTCAAATGGAGTGGAAAAAAAATCAAAATAACTTTTCCTATTTAGGGACGATTATATGTGATTATATATATATATCTTCACAAACTGCCCTAACTGTACCGCTGAGAACAAAGTTAATTTGAACAGATCGCCACTATAGGATTTCGAACACGTTTATTTAGTGAAGTCAAGAGGAATCTACTCCTTCTCTATGTTTGCAACCTCTGTGGTAGGACCCACACGATGTGTGTATTTTAATTCAATACGAATTTGCCGATCTAATGAAGATAAAAGATGAACGCAAAGATTCATCTTTCGATACTTTCCGAAAAGCAAGGTCAAATTGTATGAAAAAAATAATCTATTCGTATTTATTAATAACTTTTCCTATTTAAGGATTTAACGCTTGACTTTGTTCACAAACTGCTCTAACTGTATTGCTGCGAACGACATTAATTTGAATAGACTACCACGCCACCAAGGCATTTCATTTCAGATATATAATTTATTTAATGATGTCAAGAGGAAACTGCGCCTTCTCTAATAATGTGTGCAGCCTCTCTGGTAGGACCCACACGAAGATGTGTTTATATTCCATACGACATATCACGTAGCGACGAAGACGTAAGAAAATGGCCCACCGATATTTATGTATAAATATTTGTGTATAAATATTGTCCTAACCGCAAATGAATCTTTAAGGAAGATAAACAAACATGTTTTGCACATGCCGTATATAGATATAGACATCTATTTGCTGTTAATGTCACTCTATCTCGAGCCTTAAATAATAATATTTGTTATTGGCTTCGAGTCAACCTTTTATTCAGCATCGTTCGTGCTAGCTGCTAATTATCAAACATTGTATTGTTAAGATAGAGTTAGCTAATTAGTTGAGTCATTGAGTAAAAAGGGATGGATCGGTAGAGTGAAGAGATTCGTACGCCACGTATGTGCTTGGCTAGCTAGAGTCTATAGAAGGACTATTGGGTTACGCTTCTCAGGTGGGCAGTAAATGGGCCTTAATGTTTGAACAAACATGAGATTATAGCGCCCGTCCGTTTTTATTTTGTTTTGTTTTGTTTTGTTTTCGTCTTTAGTTGGTTTTTGTTGTTGTACCGGGCCTCAAACCTGTACCGTCTGTGTTAGTTTCGTATGTAACTGTTATAATATAACGCTCCCAGTTTCAATCCTTCTAGACTGTCCTTCTTTCCATTTCTTCCTCTCCTTATCTCTCAACTTTCATTCCTTTTCCCTTTCTGGATAATTGATATTTGAGATATCATCATGCATTAATGTTACGGTTAGTTGCTCAAGTTAATCTGGTCCTCTCCAGGATCCCAGGAGGCCCCAGTTACCCCATGCCCTTCGTCCTTCGCCCTTTTATTATACTTATCGTCAGGTTGCACAGACCATTCGTTAACTGATAGATCTAGTACATTTTGGCACACTCACATTGCATTGACTTTTACTCACAACATAACGTGATTACATTACAGCGATTCACTGGGTGCTCACATGTCTTATCAGTTAACGTAACGTTTGTGTGTACGGATCCTGGGGTTGGGTTTGGGGGGGGGGGGGGGTGGACAAAATTGTCTAGTATGTAAATGACGCAAACCTCAGCTTTCGACTGCAAAACATTTTAAGATTTTCATTTATGAATTATTACCGATTCTAAAAGGACGAAAATCACCGGGCGTATTGCGCAAAAGTCAAGGCCATCTAAAATTAGGTAGCCGGGAGAGGAAGCGATTTAAATTACAATTCAATGACAAAGGTTCACTTGCTATTCCTGCCACAACAGGAAGCAAACTCGGGGACACAATTCATAATGTTTGCAGACGGATGTTAGTGGGCGGGACACTCTTGACCGCTAGACCGTGGACTGGTC
The DNA here is from genome assembly GCA_031763155.1 of Dirona albolineata. Taxonomy (NCBI): domain Eukaryota; kingdom Metazoa; phylum Mollusca; class Gastropoda; order Nudibranchia; family Dironidae; genus Dirona; species Dirona albolineata. Next base: position 3,971 of record JARFNW010136538.1, on the reverse strand, counting down.
CGCGGGTCACCAATTGTGAACAGTACCGCTCTATATATAGAACAAGATCGTTAGAAGATTTTCCACAGCAACTTAATAATAAATGTAATTTGACCTTGGAATTCGGGAAGTACCAAAAAAATAATAAATGAGATTCCTTATTCATCATTGACAAGTTGTTTGCCACTGTACTTGCTACTCACAATAGAACGACCTCGGGGAAATGTAAAACCCCAGCAAATGGTTTTGACCTTTGAGAGTTTCCCCGATCGCAGACGGAGTGTCTGACCGTACAGTGGTTCCCAGCAGTCGGGGGAACGTCACACTGAATGGCAAGGGAGAATGTTTTTGTTTTTCTTTTCTTGTTTTTTCCCCCTGACCATCCTGCTCAAAGTGACCCTTGTTGAATTAGTTTTAACGCAACGGTGGTGGTTGTTTAAAAAAATAAAAGTTTTTTTAAAGGAATCAATTGGAAGACTGTTAGCGATAGTGTTTTCTTTTTTAAAAATAAAATAATTTATTTATTTATTTATTTATGTATTTATGTATACTCAGGGGGAATCAAAGAAAAAAGAGTATACTTTAATAGTTTGTCAACCCATAATGTACATTTTGGAAATGTGACTCATCATTCATTCAAGAAAAACAAACAAAACACTTGCAAGATGTACCACAACCACATAATCAATGTTACTTGTTTTCTTCGCGTACTCTACTCGTGTTTTACACGCATTTCTGACAACATTTAAGAATGAGTTTCTAATGCATTTTAAGCAACAAAATGAGTTCAGTAGGAGACCATTGAAAATTATCTCCCTTGTACTCGGCATTTGGGAACCACTCAACTACATTAACATGTCTATATACATAATATAACATTTATGAAACACTTCTGGAGACAACGAAAGACATACAAATTCAGTGTGAGGTAGTTTCGTTCAAGCCCTTCATGCTGAGACGCTCGTTAATAATATATAATTTCACCAACGAAGAGGGAGTCATATTTCTCAAAACTGTCACAAACTACCCCTTGTCATGTTCACCTGTTCACCACCACCTGCATAATATTAACACGGCAAACATACTGTTTTGCTTGTCTTGTATTATATTTAAGGGCAAAGTAATTATTACCCCGTCGTTTTTCAAACATGTTGTGTTTGCATTGAATCGTCAAGTGCTATACCTAACACCTATAACACCACCATCTTTGCTTGTTACAAGATTGAAACACAGATACGGGCAGGGTTGCGTAATTTGAGTGAAAATAATAATTGATATGGAGAATATGTAAATATGTAAATATGTAAATGAGATCCGATGATTGACATTAGCCAATCTTGTTCTGTCAATCATTGAGGCTAGTTTACATGCTCTATAATTTCACTCAAGTCAACACAGCTTCTGTGTGTCGTTATTACTATTATTGTAGTTACGTAATTGGATAACGTTAAGCTCGCCATGAGTGTGAACGGTGTTCCTTATCTTCGTTTACATCATTTACAACCCGCCTATAAAACAGAAAGAAAGAAGAAAGAATTTATATAGCGCTTGTCCACGATCATCACCATGCTCTAAGCGTTTTACAGTAGCACATTTACCCCAGACTAAATTCTGATAGTTTCTCTACTAGGCTGCATCATACTAGCATACTGACAATAAATTAATTCTCTGACAGTAGCTGTGTATTCATTCACACCTGAGTCAAGTTGGTATAATGTGCAAAGAGGCTTTCCCAAGGAGTCAACATCGGTAGCCTCAGTCATAATTCGAACCGGGGATCCGACGATCTCGAAACTGGTTGTCTAACCACTCGGCTATCGACGCCACAGAGTTGACAGAATAAAACAACAGCAATTCCACGATATGCCTTTCCCAAGGTTCCTCAAATAAGAAACGTGTGACGGTCACAGGAAACTCTGACTGAGTTGGACAGGGCATACTATTATCATCCGTCCATCTTACGTCAGCAGATAAGACATTTGGCACACGCGGAGCACACACTTGTCACGTCATAAGTCTAATTAATAAATGTTGAAAGACAGAATAGAAGCTTGCCTATTTATAAGCAAGCAGTGCTACCCTTGTTCATAAATTGTATTCGCGCCTAACAGGTCACGTGAGGTATATTAAAGTGTTTCCAATTCTTTCCCGGGGCAAATGTCCTACTGTAAAGCGTCTAGAGAGCATGGTGATGTTCACGAATAAGCGCTATGTAAATGTATATAATGTATGCAAATGTTACAACAGCAGGGACTAAGACAAGTGGCTCTCGTTTGTAAAAATACTGTAAATGGCAAGATGAAAACAAAATGATACATATTATTCTTAAAACATAGGACAAGTTTATTACTTTATCCACACCCCCCCCCCCCCCAACTAACCCATCCAGCCCGTGCAGCAATTTGATCTTGCTATTAGTGAAGAACTGAAAATAAAAATAAAATTGTGAACACAACTTTGCTGCCCTTTTTAGATCGGTAAATTGATATTTTAGATAAGTTTCGTTGCCTTATTAAAAAAAAAAAAGAACAACCCATTTAAAATAAAAAAATCTTAGCTCATCGATTTCTGCCATTATCATATCATAAAAATATGATACACTATCAGGCTTAGCCGGAATGTATCTCATATATACCCTTTACGTGCATTTTTATAAATCATTGCATTATTAGTCATACAGAATAATCATTAATAATCGCAACAACCAACAGAACTGACTCATAAAACCATGTAGTCTAGTCGTAAAGTAAACGTATGCAATTCGACCTGGGCAAACCAGAGATAACGTTGGTGATAGGAAAATATAAGTTCTTTGGAAGATGATCTCTAATCTATAATATGGCCAATATTCAAAACATTAATAAAAATGCACAAGGAAAAAATGAATTGTCGTAAATCTTTGGCCTCAATTCACACGCTTGCATTATCATGAAGCACCTACTTTGATATGATACACTGCGCTTATTGATGCGATGAAATACTTAAACAAATGCAAGCCATACATGGATACACATGGACGAGGAAACGTCTGGACTAGTCTACGACATTCTATCGAATGGAGGCACGATCATACATATAGGCCTAGTAGAGGTAGTAGTGGTAGTGGTGGAGGTGGTGGTGGTAGTAGTAGTAGTAGTAGTAGTAGTAGTAGTAGTAGCAGTAGCAGTAGCAGTAGAAGTAGCAGTAGCAGCAGCAGCAGTAGCAGTAACAGTAGCAGCAGTAGCAGTAGCAGCAGCAGTATCAGTAGCAGCAGCAGTAGCAGTAGCAGTAGCAGCAATAGCAGTAGCAGTAGCAGTAGCAGCAATAGCAGTAGCAGTAGCAGTAGCAGTAACAGTAGTAGTAGTAGCTTGGAGGAGGATGAGGAATGATTCTTTTGTGCCTGTCTTAATTTACTTTTTGTCATAGGTATGGGTAAGCAGGTGAGTAGTTTTTGACTAGAGCCCTCTTCAAGCAAGGCATGGAGCTGGCATTCACAGTAGTATAAAGTGCAAAGGGATACGGTTAACAAAACAAGACAACTCCAAAGCAACACGTAAAGGTATGTTCATAATCACAACGGAACCCTTTGGAGAAACAAAATAAAACAAAGCAAAGTAAGTTTAAAAAATGAAGTAAAATAATTTAAATAATGAAATGCAAAAACCCAACCAAAAAAACCCCAACCAAACAAACAAACCAACACACAAGCAAACAAAAAAACCCACTTGGAGTTCAAGTCGCATATTAAAGATAGCAAACGAAACAACAATATTATACAAAAATTCTCATAAAGATCGGACAAGTAGAAAGGGTTTAGATGATAATGATGATGATGATGATGATGATGATGATGATGATGATAGTGGTGGTGGTGATGATGATGAGGGTGATGATGATGATGATGATGATGATGATGATGATGATGATAATAATAATAATAACAATAATGATAATAACAATAATAATAATAATAATAATAATAATAATAATAATAATAATAATAATAATAATAA
>JARFNW010136537.1:0-20293 GCA_031763155.1 Dirona albolineata | reverse complement strand
TCTTCTTCTTCTTCTTCTTCTTCTTCTTCTTCTTCTTCTTCTTCTTCTTCTTCTTCTTCTTCTTCTTCTTCTTGCTTGTCCCGCATTCTGTAGGGTTGCCATAATGAATGCCACATCTCCATGCAACTCGGTTCATTGCATCATCTTCCTGCATACCCAGTTCTTTCATATTATCCTTTACCCTATCCAACCATCTAGTCTTCGGGCGTCCTTTTTTCTCTTTCCCGCTACTTTTATATCTAATACTTTCTTACCCACATACTCCCTCTCTCGTCTCTTTACCTGTCCAAACCATCTCAATCTATCTTCTCTCATCTTCATCGATACATCAGGCAGATGCTCTACCAATAAGAAATAATACGTTTGGCAAAATGTATCCCATACCCACATACTATTAGTTTACATTACCGAATGCCATCTCCATAACCAAAGCATCTATTGTTTCCATCTCTTTCAATGACCTTTACTGGCTTTGGTGAAATAGGTAGCAAAGTGGTTGAAGTCGAGAGGTACCGAGTTTTAATCCTGATTGAAGCTACCGATGTTGAGTCCTTGGAAACGACTCTATACAATTTGTTTCCTCATTCGATTAAGTTGTGAATTTATTAGAGAAATATAATATTGTCAGTATCTTAGTAGGCTGGCCGGAATAGCCCAGGCCTCAGCCGCAATGCAGCGTGCAAAGTGTGATCAAGGTGTTGAGAAAAAACAAAACAGTACTTCCACCGGGATTTTGAACACGCGAGCCCTCGAACAAAAGGCGAGTGACTTGGCCACTGCGCTACCAGCTTCCCACGTGACCAGTTCTATATTATATACCGAAGGCAGAGTCAGATTCAGCAAAGACGTTTACAGAAATCTACATTCTTCTGTAACAGACAAGGCGTTGCATTGAATTAATACTATATTGAAGGGGCAGGACTCCGGACGGGACAGGACACCGGACAACTTGGCACTTGGTTCGGTTCGCCGGCCAGAGGTGATTGATTTTAACCGACAAAAACAGTTATTGATTGGTTATGGTTATTATTAATCACCGCTGTCTGCCGAACCAAACCAAACTGATGGTATAGTGCCAAAGTAAAGTCCTTTAGAGCCATAAGAGCCCGTAGAGCCGTTGCTTATCCCGGTTTCCGTAGCGTGAAGCGGAATGAGTGACATTACGTCACCATTCTGGATAGGACGCTGGTCTATCGCAGATTACTTCCCCAGCTGTAATAAGCTGGTACCCATTTTTACACCTGGGTGGAGTGAGGCAATTTGGAAAAAAGGTTTCTTGCCCAAGAAGAAAAACAACGACGAAGTGGCAGTGATAGGATTCGAACCCACGACCTTCGCCATGAGAGTCCGCTGTCCTGACCACTAGGCCACCTCGCCTCCTATAAAAGATAAAGATGGGTTTTAAGTTCATATCACGTACAAGTACAGGCTCTAAGACTTTTCATCCTTCTCAACTATCTGGGGAGCATACAGTAGAGTATCCTGTTGGGTTCATCATACTAACATATTGACAACATCTTCCTCTGCCTGTAGCAGGGTACTCATTCACACCTGAGTCAAGTGAGGAAAAAATGTGTAAAGAGTCTTTCCCAAAGACTCAACATCATTAACTTCTTTCAGGATTGAAACCTGGGACCTCTCGATTTCGAGTCAAGTAGCCTAACCAATCGACCACCGACACCACCCAAGTAAATACAATGAATATATATTAGGGTTCAACATAACACTGACAAATGTCTTTGAATTTCAAATAACTGAAGTTGAAATTGAATGTATGAATGTCCTTATCACATATCCCTATACTATGGGTATGAAATTGATTTATTTACATTTTATCCCAGTTCCTCTTCGAGCATCACGCTAGACATTCCCGCTTCGCCTCTATCCTGGCCTTTGAACCAACGGGGTGGACTCACAGTGCCAAGGCCATCAGTCTTGAAAGCCTCCAACCAAAATGGAGTCGCAATGGAGTCACTCTCTATGGTAAGATTTGGTGATAAATAATAATAATTTGAAAGTGCTTAGGTCGGTACTCATGCGAACGCAAGCAATATGCTAAAGTAAGGGTGTAATTCTATTTTTAGATTCCTGGTGACAGGGTTTCCCACTCAGGAAGGTCTATTGTTTTATTTTTGGATTGATCTTTGACATCTAACCTTAAACTTTGGGAATAAGCTTGACGTCATATAGTGACCACACACAATAAATGTCACCTGCATGTCTCGTTCAATCATGCATGAAATAAGGCGATAGGTGATTGATATCATGAAACAAACTTAAACTTAGACAGTTCTAGCTAGGTTGACACAACAGGATATTCCATGGATTATCCAGACTTCTTAACCTAGCTATGTATCTATAAAGATGTATCTTGTACTGTTTGTTTGGCTCACTGCTGAACATAGGTTATTGAGTAATCTGTAGGTACTCTATCTAGATAAAGTAGGGAGTTGGACCAAGCTAGTTTGATAAAAGTAACAGCGTAGTCAAAAATGTTTTGCCGACATCCCAAGAAACAACCTGACTTACTGACTTCATATCTTTATATTTATTTTTTTCATGATATTTGGTCCAAAAGATGCTCTTGCTCTTGTCATATAACATATTATGCTTTTGTTTAATCTTTTTTTTTTTCTTCTTCAATAGGCATTCCTTACAGTGAGCATAGCAGCTACCTAGAGCTGAAACGATTCGTCCAGTTTATCCGTCCAAAGAAAATTCTTCCAACTGTCAACAATGGGAACCCAGCCGCCCGCCAAAAAATGGAAGATATATTCAGGCAATGGTTAAGTGAAAAATCTCCACCTAACGACGACGATGCTGGAATGTCGCAACAGTTGAAGATGGAAGACTGGATGGGTACTTGAGCCATAGTCTTGTTATCTCATGAAAAGTAACAGGCATATATATATTTATACTATATATATACTTCGTCCTGTTTAGCTCGTGGACATTTGCTAGGAATGTCGCACCTTCCCATTGACTTACTGTGATACATACTGTACATTACTTTACCTGCCAGTACTTAATTTGTCCAGCTACCTTTACTATGGGCATGATACAAGGAAATAAAAGTGGTGACCTACAACATCAATCTTGATGTAGCATCACATATTAAAGACGATTTTTTTAAAAACCCCAATAAATAAGTGGAGGTGGACGAATCTTTTTTTTTTTCACCGCAAGTACCACCGAGTACAATGGAGGGAAGGACACTGGGCGTTTGGAGGCATCGAGCGGAACACTGAGAGATGCTTCATGGTGGAGGTTCCTGATAAGACAGCTGTCACGTTAGGGGGGATTATTCAGAATGTTATCCTCCCAGGAAAATGAATAGATGGCCTATGGACAACTCAATCAAATTGATGGAGGCGTCTACATGCACAATGTCATCAACCAATCAGAGAATTTGGTTGATCCAGACAACCCAACCATCCATACTCATACACAGATAATGGAGAACATGTGGATGCGTGTCAAATGAGAGAGAGAGAGAGATCAGTAAGTTGAAAACATTGCAGGGTGTTGACTGAGTTCTTAATTCACAATCGGTCGTATTTGTGGCACAGCATGTTGAGTGAGAAGCTTTCTTGTAATCTTCACTGTCTTGCACCAAACTTATTATGACGCCAACTTTGCTCCGGTCCAAAGTTGGCAATATTTCAGGGATTTTACTGTAGTGGTCACAGTTTATGGACCCATCGCATCAAGTTTCTATTTTTCGTTTCCATTTCCAGACAGTATCAAATGGTAAATTATGAGTAGATAGCAGTAGCAGGCTCTGTCGACATTCAATATCCTCAGCTCCCCTCAGAGCATACAGTAGGAGCAGCCAGTTGGAGTATCACTACTAGAAAACACTTAACAGGCTGGCAGTGGACATTTATATATTTCTCAGGACTATTAATTGAGTTGTGATATTCATGAATTGCTTCGGGTTGATATTTTCGAATAATAGTTTTTGTCTTTCAAGACAGCATGCATGATTAGATTTGTATATTTGTGCCAGTGAATATATTTGCTAACATTTTGGGTTAACGCAAGAGATAAGGAAACACTTAAGATAACACTTGATATTTGTTGAATTTATATTCATACATGTTATGATTTGAGCAGAAAAAAATGCATCTAACTTTGAAGACTTTTAATTGTAAAAGTATCTTTAAGATATTTTACTAAAGGGGAACTGAAACCCAAGAAAGATACTGGCATTTCATGCTGGAAAAAATCCAATCGATATCAGAAATATAAAAAAGAAAAGAAAAGATAGGAAACTGTACTGTATGCAAAGAGATTCAATAGGAGATTTAGACTACTGTGAGTAGAATTGATCCATACCAATTTTGAAGAATGATATTTATAAAACATGGTGCTTTGTGAACATTTCTTATTGTGTGATTATTTTTTCAAATATTTCATTGAATTTTGAATACGTCACGGAAATTAAAAAAAACCCAGAAGTATTAACATTTTACAGGCATTCAAATTCAAAGTTGGGTGCAGGTTTTTTTGGCCCCAATGATATGCACTAAAGTAAGTGCAAAAGTTTGCTGAAGTGAAGTAGCAATGAATTTATTGAATTTTTGAAATGTTGCGAGCGAATGTTGTGAAAAACATGTCGAATGGAATGTGAGGAATCTGTATTGAATTTGAATCAATATACCACTGAGGTGATATGAATGTTATTTACATCTGTTGACCAAGCAAAACCTTTTTTGTTGTTGTTAAAGTTAGTGTTGAACCTTCGTACTCTGCTGAATAAACTTTTAATGTTAATGCATCACGATAAATTGTTTTAGTTTTTGTATGAAAGATAATCTTACATAATGATGATAGACTTGGGGGTGACATCAGGAATTATTTGATAAGTCAGAAACATTTTAAGAGGAAATTGCAGCATGAAACCCTCACGGTCTATCAAACCAAATGTTTTCAATGAAAGTCAATAGTAATTTTTTCTTTTTGTAACAATGAAAATCCTCAGCTGACAAAAATTGTGGATTTTGCGGAATATTATCATCACTGAGAATTGGTGGCAGTGGCAGACTGATTTTAGACATTGGTGGCAGAGGTAGACTGATTATAGACATTGGTGGCAGAGGCAGACTGATTATAGACATTGGTGGCAGAGGCAGACTGATTATAGACATTGGTGGCAGTGGCAGACTGATTATAGACATTGGTGGCAGAGGCAGACTGATAATAGACATTGCATTTCAGATTAAATGCGTGTCCTTAGGCAAAAAGTGCTTCACCTGAATGGCCTCATCCGATCCATGTTTAGAAATATGTTTGTTTGTTTATTGAGTCCCCTTAACTTTATACTGCAAAAAGCAGTGTAGGGGCCAGCCATATGTCAAGCTCTGAAGGGTGCACATGGCAAATTGAAGTAAATCCAAATGTCAATGAGGACTTACACCACTCATCACCTAACTCATGGCTAGAAAGACTCCATCCAATGATTGTCTCTTTCATTCACTTCGCCAAGGTGAAGGCCTACCCGATTTCTCCAGAACAACTGAAATCAGTGCTGAGTTGGTTATAAGATCGTTTTAATTAGACATTGATCAGTCAAGCCCTCTCAGCCCGTGGTTTTCTGAAGCACAAGATGTGTTGTATATCTTTTTGAAACGCTTAAGACTTACAACAAATCGTCGTTATCAATGTACTTGGCATTTCTGTTCAACAGTGCCAGTGTGTTATTTATTGAAAACTTTTCATTGCACGTAAAAATGTGTATAACTTGAAATAGACATTATTTCGTCGACCACGTGCGTTAACTTTTTAATAGTTTCAACATTTCCACCCGATTTCTTTTCACAGTAAATGTGTACATTTGTTCTATATTCATGCAAGAATATAATGTTAGCTGAATAAATTGTTCTTCAGGTTTCATGCTTTTTTTGTCACCTGGATTGCCTCTTGTACCAAACAAGCGGACTGATCTATAGATTTTCCAGCTCTGTATTGGGCTATGTGTCCAGGCCGGGCGTCGACATGCATAAATTTTATTTGGGTCCTCAGCCAGAGACAGAACTGGTCCCTACATTGTTTAATCACAATACTAAAGACTAAAGGGAACGGATAATCAACAAACAAACAAACACACAAAACAAATATGGAATTGCTGAAAAAAAGGACAATAAAATGCTTTACCTGCTATTGAATACTTTATTCAAAGGAATATCAGTAGAATGATTGAAAGAGAGGTTACACTGTACCTGAGTCACAGATGTCATTACTGTTCCAGTACATCATGCATACACACACAATGACATTGACAAAACACACACACACACAGACACACATACACATATTTGTGGCAAGTGCTGACCAAGGGGAACATCAAGTCATATTTTACACACATTTAGAGTTACGGTTCTTTTTCTTCACCATTCTTCAAGCAGCCATCAAATTGAGAGACAGCTGCTTGGCGGTGACCATGAAGTCAACAGGTTTTTTTTTCAGGTCGTTTCTGTTGCCACACAGTTTGGATTCGCATACCAGAATTACAGTATGTCTGTTTCAAGGCGCCTGGCAGGGCCACTCCATTCAGTTGATACTATAGACAGGGCGCCATAGAACGCAGGTGTGGCGTTTCGAGCAAGAAAAAAAATGTGAAACAGAACAGCCATCTGCTGCCATTAATATAATTATATTTTAAAGGCAACATAGTACCGCTATTTCTAAACTTATTTTTCAATATCACACTTTTCACATAATGTAAACAAAATGAATTAAGTAAAAAATAAAACCTCACACAAATGACCGTCACCCTGGATTTTCCTTAGTTTACCCAATGAAATCAAGTCATGTGACTTGTGCTCCTCTTCGTCACCACATGCCATCCATTCCATCACATTTATCAAGGTACATACACAAATGGAGGACAACATTCTAAAACACTCACCACTCAAACTCGGCAGCTTGTATGCAACTTTTCCTTTTCAGTATGGATTACAGTTCTATTTTTTTTTTTTAGTTGTCTTTCTCCCCACGGGAAATTACATTACAATGGCAATCTTTTACTTTTATTATTGTGTCTTGTATCAACATACACTACCAAGATAAAGCAAATAAAAGACTGGGCTCTATTTCATGCTCAAAATATAATTTCAACAGTGCATGCCATTTTATTTTTTTTGTGTACAGATTATAATGTTATAATATCTCAATCTTGGACAAAATTTGAGCCACATCCATTTTGAATGATGTCCTCGACATTTCTTATTCAACTCAGCTGCTTATGATTATATAATATAATGAACAGATTTCGTCACAGACAGATTTTGCTCAATCAAAATGCCATTTTTGTCTGACTTCATTCACGTATACGTATACTGGGTACAAAAACAAATTTCAAGGAAACACATAATGCCGTATTAATCTTCATTTGTACAAATGCAATATCAATGATTATGATTATTATATGTGGATAAATACAAAATAATTCAAAACGAGAGTTAACAATGGACATTGAATGATTCAGGATTCGAAAAAATATACAAATCTATCGATTATGAATTGACAAGCTGCCCCAATATGGTATTTACAATGGTTAATATTAATAATAGTAGTAGTAGTAGTAGAAGTAGAAATAGTAGAAGTAGTAGTGGTAGTAGTAGCCCCATACAATCCGACAAGCTGCTTTAGAGTAAGGTAAGTCTGTCAATGACAGCCTGTTCACACCATTCATAATTTCTATACAGTCTCAATAATAATAATAATAATAGTAATAATATAATGCATTGAAAATAAACATGTTATATTCTCTTCAAAGAGTTTTAAAAGACTAAACAATCTCACATTTTGTATTATAATGACCTTTTTTTTCCATTAAAAAAATAATTTTCAATGATCTTTTAATAACACTTTAACCACAACCATAATGATACAACGCAGCACGGCTAAACGGCTTAACGGAAATGTTGGGGTAAATAATTTTGGTTTGTCCAAAGTTGCATGCGGCATAATTCATCAAACATTTACACACCATAAATTCAGGACTAAACTAGTCTTGAATAACCATATTATGGTTTTGAATTATATTATTGTAATGGTAATAATATATCAGAACCAGACACGCTTTTATTTTGCTTTTGTTAATTTGGAGATTAGGTTAGGTTGTGTTTTCATCACTGTTAGAATGACAACACCAGATACAGAACTGATGAGATTTTTAAAATCAGCCATGACGACCGAAACACGTCTGGTCTGGTTTTGCCTTCATTAATAATAGTTTTTGGTTTAGCCGTGTTGTTGGAATTTCAATATTTCACTTTATCATTAGTCCGTTTACAAAGATAAATGAGAGAAATGAAAATACAATTTGTTGGTAGAGTTTTCGGTTTACAAATGATCCACTGTAGTAACCAGCAGTTTCATGAGTGAATAGTGAATTTGAAAACTTATAAAATTACTCAGCTTAGTTGAACCAGTCTTTATGTCACCATGAAATCGTCATTCTAAAATGACTTTCTCATTCATCAATTTATCTAAAGATTGGCATTGATCACACTAACCAATTGCATTGAAATTCTAGCTACTTTGGTAAAAAAAATGTTGTAGTGCACACTTCCCGTGAAGTGACTTTGATCTGTCTAGATTCGGCAATAAAACAATGAGAATGATTGGGAACTTTTTTTAAAATGATTTGTTCCCTGACGCCAAGATTTGACGTCACCTGCACAGGTCCAATAAATGACAGGTGGATCAAATTCAAACAAGAATCAAACAATGTTACAACTCTTCCCTCCTCCTGTCAGCAGGGCTGTAAACGAAATAAATTTCCAGATGCTGGAATAATGTAATTAATGCTACATGTCTTGCAATCAGTCCAAATGAGTCGTAAGTCAGAATTTTGGCATATAGTCAAAGTATCTGTACATGAAAGTTGATCTTTTCATCAGAAAAAAATTTGAAGCCAGTGTATTCGTGCATTGAGATATTGATGTATAAAAAAAGGTCTGGGCAGTCTATATATATATATGACCTGAGAGGAGAAAAAAAGGTTTACTGGGTTGTTTCTCTGGTCAAGTAATCCTGACGTGCGACTCATTCGGTCTGACCACCAGACACATAGCTCATCAAAATATAATCAGGGGTATTTTCTTTCACCATATACAGTTGGTTAATGAAAATCCAGTTTAACCAACAACAACAAAAAACAACAAAATCCATTATATTGTTTAGAAAAAAATCCATCTCTGTGAGGAAGATGGCATATCAACACTTCTCAAATGTAAACAAATTAAGGGATTTGTTCCTGACTCAGTGGACAAAAAAAAGGAAAACATTTTTACCGAAAACAGAGTCACCATAGCAAACAAATTAATCCATCCACGCCCGTTCAATACGAAACCATTTCTATTCCATCACTGCTACAGGAAATGTCCCCTGCCCCCCCTCCTCCAACCCCCATTATCAAATCAGTCTGACATTTCATAATAATAATGATAATTTCCCAACACTAAGAGACCAAACCTGTGACAATGCATCCCTCTTCTAGCTTATTTATGTGAGAGAGAGAAGCGAATTAACAAATGATCGGCCAGTCGCAGACCTGGCATGTCCCATACTTCAAAACAAAAATCTGTATCATTGATCATCCTCATAAAAATAATAATCCAAATTTTTGGAAGGAAAAATCATTATCTTCTTCGTGCGATTTAAGATTTAGAAATTATACTATGTAGACCTGCTGGACAGTTAATTTCATTCGAGCCATATCAACAGTTACACTGCCATAAAAATGAGATAAAAAATCATTTCAATCTTTTTTATCATTATCCATAGTTTTGTGGGCTATATTTTGGGGTTTCCCCGACATCTAAAGGAATGAAGTTTGAATTTTCCATGGATCATTCTATTCTGCAATGAAAAAATACTGAAATAGGGATCGGCCAAGTACTAAGGACCAACGTTGCATATAGAAATCTCATTCATTCTGCAGTGACACCCCCCCCCCCCCAAAAAAAAATAGGAAAAAAACCACCAAAAAAACATGTAATTTAGAAAGTCTGGAATTTTTTACATGAAACACCTCGGTCACAATTGTTTTAAAAGCAGGATAGTTTTAACTTATGATTGTGTTGACTTCTTCCAAATGGGACATCAGTAATATAAGATTTCCATATAAGAGTTTTCGCATTAACATAATAAAGTCATTACTAATAAGGTTTAATAACAGAGTCATTATTAATGAAGTCATTATTAATAAAGTCATTAACAATAAATTCATTAACATAATAAATTCATTACTAATAAAGTCATTAATAATAAATTCATTAAGATAAAGTCATTACTAGTAAAGTCATTAATAATAAATTCATTAATATAATAAATTCATTACTAATAAAGTCATTAATAATAAAGTCATCAAGTCAAAGTCATTACTAGTAAAGTTATTAATAATAAATTCATTAAGATAAATTCATTACTAATAAAGTTATTAATAACAAAGTCATCAACATAAAACCATTACTAACAAACTCAGCACACCTGGAATACAATAAAGGATGGGTCGCCAATGGGATGCCATCAATGGTACACAGTGATTTTAACTCCCGTCATTTTCACATAACTTGTCAAGACGGAAACAACAGAGCAGTGAAACAGCATAGCTACGCGCTCTAAACTTAAAATAACTTCCTTGTCAACAGTTGGATGGAAACATTTGGGGAAATACCAAAATTGATAGTAGAGAACACTGCTGCCTTTAATTGCACTTAGACAAAAAAGAAATTGATATCATACTTCAATCAATTTCATAACAATGTCTTATATATATAGTAAATATCTTGGACCAAAAAAAAACAAAACAAACAAAAAGAACTAAACTAAACAAAACAATACAAAATACATCACTTTGTCAACAATCCGATGAAAAGAGCAAAACCTGCAAAATAAGAGGTTTTCCACTTTGATCCCCAAAAATTACTAAAGCGATCGAAGAATGTTTGACTTCGCTTCACTTCACCATTCCGTCCGAAATAACACGAACACACCAACGAACAATAGCAAAAACACAAAACATTATTGGAATTCCGAGGCAATTGTTGCCATCAAGAAAATTTAAAATGAAAACTTACTGGAAACGATAATTAATTGCTCTTATTATCGGTATATCGTGAAGGAAAAATCCTTTTCCAGGAGGAAAAGTATTTCCCTCATTCAGTTTAAAGCTGTCCTTGTACCACCACCAAACCAATTTCCAATTCAACTTTTCAGAAGGGGAATCAAAAGCACACTTTTCAACCAACTCAAGACGTTTTTAGTATCAAACCATTTCTGCCGCCATACTCCACTTTCAAAGAATTAGAGAACATATTGCATAGGTCTGTTTCGTTTGAATTCCTCTGACATGACACAGATCTGGACGAGGGTCAAAGTTGATGAAAACTCTTTTGAAAGTTTGTTTGTTTGTTTCAAGTCGACAAAGTGGCACATAACAACTCATGGCTTTCCACTCAAGTCCAAGGCACCTACGGGAAATCCCATTTTTGGTTGATCAACTAGAACTAGAAAGGCAAAAACTCTTGACCGCCACATGTTCAGGGGGGAGGGGGGAAAGGCTGCCTTGAGTCGTTGAACAGTGCAGTCTGCTTTTCAAACGTGTCATTTCAACAAAGTAAACAATGGCTGCTGTTCAACTATTTCTTTCCGACTTTGGCAGGAGGAGCCCCTCCGGGTGACATGAAAGCACCGAATCCGTTCTGGCGTAGAAGCTCCTCGTAAGCCGCGTACTGGGCAGGACTGGTACCGTAAGGTCCGGTCATCATTTGCATCTGTGGGCTCAGTGTAGGAGGCGCAACGCCCGGAGGAAGATACGGACTCATGAAGGCGGGGTGGATGTGGGGGTTGAAGGACATGGCAGCGACAGCGGCTGCAGCAGCAGCTGAAGAGGAGGAGGCCATGGACTCGGAGCTGATGGGAGGCATGGATGGATCTGATTGCTGTTTGGATGGCTGAGGAGGGAAAAGAGAGGGAGAGGGATGAAAAAAATAATTGATTAATTGCTTCCAGTTTCTTGTATCAAAAAAAAAAAGGGGGGGGGGGGGGGTTGATTGAAAACAAGTGACAAATTCTCAACAGACAAGAATCACAAAAAAAAATCAATCTATTTCAAGTCAACTTCACAAATTCCTTTTTTTTAACACATGCTTGTTTCCCTTTTTTTTAAATGTGTAAATTTATTCTTGTGTCTCTCGTGAGTTCATTGTTCATATTTAGCTATGAATCTTCTTCGTTGCAAGGCAATGAAATAGTACTCAGTGATTTAAAACTTTATTCCCCACAACAAATTTGTTTGAACATCTAAATTCTATAAAACCAATACTTAATTCTGTATTCAAAATGTTACCTGGCATCAAATAATTTCTAGCATTTACAATGACCAAGTAAGTTAATTGCAAATGAAAATTTTATCAATAGTAAATCTTTCATCTCGTGACTTTCATAACAGAAACCTAGCATCTCGAAACCTCATAACCCTAATTCTGTCTAACACTTAATCAAATAGCCTGACAAAATAAAAGCTAAGCATGACTCACTCGTGGCATGGCAGTGAACTGAGCCCCAAACAGGGCAGACGTTAATCTCTGTCCCTCTTTGGTGGCCGCTAGCTGTGACTCGGGCGTCATCCCTTTGGCCAAGGCTTGCTGGTCAGAGAGGAGGAGGCCATTGGACCCAGACAACGATTTCATCTGGTCTCGGACCGAACCACTCCCGACACCGTTGGTGGCCGCGGCGACAGCTTGCATCTGGAAGGATTGGAGTTCTAGGGCACTGGGAGGTAGCATGTGGTATGATGACGACGACGACGATGACGGAGAAGCAAGAGGCATGGGAGTTTTTCGTTGAGAGGATTTCAATTTGGATGAGGTTCGTTTTTGATTGCTGGCATCTAGTTGTTGATGGGCCGGTTTTCTTTGATGATTAGCATGATGTTGTTGTTGGTGTTGGTGTTGTTGTTGTTGTTGCTGATGATGAGAATGAGGATGGTGCTGTGACGAAGGAGCGCTCGTCACTTGGTTGGCAGCAACAGCAGCAGCGAATGTTTGCCTGGTCTGCTTGAATATATCTCTTGGCGAGTCGAATTTCTGTCGTTGAGCTGGAGGGCCCCCGGCAGCCGACTGCATGCCAGGAAGAACTGTGGAACTTTTGATTCGGTCTAAGACGATGTCCGGACTGGGAAAGAGGCCCTGGGATGGATGGTCAAAGGGGTACGACCTCTTCCTAGGGTGGGCATGGGCAGGGGGAGGGATAGCACCGTTGGGAGAGGGCAGTGATGGAGAGAGCGGATTGGTGCTGGAAGGATGCAAGTAAATCTGAGGGGGAGCTGGCGGCCACCTGGGGTCACTTTTTCGTCCCGAAGGTGTTGGATGCAGAAGGGTGATAAGATTCTGACTAGAGTTTGCCAAGATGTGGTTGAGGTGGAGCTGGTGGGGACTCTGGGCTGGAAGGGAGCTGTTTCTGGCGCCAGACAACGATGATGGAGCAGGCTTGGGTGGGTGCTGGGGGATGTGGTCGGTGCGGAGATATGGAGATGGTTGGTACGGAGTGTTGGTGTGAGCTGCTTTCAAGTTCTCCACTCCTCCGGGCAGGAGGGTGGAATTTCCCTGCTGTAGGTTATTGGCGCCGCTTAGGGCACCGGGAAACAGCATGCTGTCCAAGCCACTAGCAGCCATGACTCCAGGACTGTTGTTGCTTGCATTTGATTTGGCCCCGTTGTGTGCCGGGGTGGGAATGATGCTACTGTTGTTGGGGTGATGGTGATGATCTTTCCTGTTGCTGTCCCCGCCCTTCTCCAGCTCCTGTTTGACGGGCGTGGTCTGTGGGGAGGCGATGATCCCCCACGGGGTCTGCATCATTTGCTGCGGGTGCAGGGGCACCAGATATCCTCCTCGGTACACCAGGTTGGTGTTTGGTATCACCGTACCTTCAGCAGCTCCAAACTCAGACGGCAAGACGGCCCCTGGAATGGCCCCGGTCATCAGCTGTTGCTCCGTCAAGCCAAGAGCGGCCAGACCTGGTGGCAACAAGGCTTTCAATTCGGACTCTTTCATTTTGTCCAGTGATGATGACAGTGGCTGTTCTTTAGGGGTGTGGTGGCGCTGACGCACCATGGGAATTTCCAACAGCTCTGTGTCATTTTTAGTGTCTGTGCCAGGGAATGAAGACGAAGATTTCGTTCTGGCATGTCCTGTGGTTTCCTGAAAGAATAAGCAATACAAAAGTTTATAAAACGTCATGTTTTAGGTCTTTTTTCTTTATTTTTGCCCTATCTAATTGAATGCAGACTAAAGACAGAAAAACTAAATATCAGTGACATAGATATAGGGAATCAAAGCACTGTCAGTACATACATGCTGAAGTAATGCAGGCATAATTATTTTTCTTCATTCTTTTCTTTTTTCTTCTTCTCATTCCCTTTTGAATGCTGAAGACAATACTGACAAGAAGGTAACGATATTTACAATTCAATAAAATTATAAAAACCAATATTATAAATCCTTATATCTTTTTGAAAAGGACTTCACTTCCTGATAGGTACAAATGGATTTTAATTATTTATTTTTTCATTATCATCATTTGTTTTTAATTAATATCCCCCAAATTGTCTCCCTTTGATGGTAATTTTTAAACAGTCAGCTGACCGACACCAAGCAGTTCAAGTTGCCTGGCGAGGGTGATGATAATTAATCTGAGGCATGATGGATTGGCTGCACTTGGAATGGTCACCATGCAGGCATTTTATTTGGCTTAAAATCAGCAATAAAACTGGCTGGATCATACAAGCTTGATGGCAAGGACAAGACATAAGCACAGCAAATGAAATGATGGAGGAGGATTTTTTTAAAAACCAGACAGCCAACATAACCTGGGCAAAAAATGTGGAATTTATGAGATCTTCAAAATAACAAGAGAATGAAGCAAAAGAGGGAATGACTACAATTTAAATTTTTTTTCTTTAAATGAATGCGATGAGATGAGGTGCTGGGTGAATAGGAAAAGCTGTGCCGCCGGCCATCCCTCATCTCACCTGTACAGGCGCCGAGGTGATCTCCTCCCCTTCGTGTTTCTCCTCCACCTTAACACTACTCACAATACTCTCCTCTTTCTTCTTCTTCACCTCAGCCTAGTGGTCCATGAGGAGGAGAGAGGGAGGGAAGAAGGGAAGGAAGAAAAGGGCATTTTACATTCATTCATTCGACAAAATCATCATCAAACCAAGCCATATTTTAAAGCAAGACAGCAGAACGTTTTTCCGTTGTTATTATAAGAAAACAAAGAAAAACTTCATCCCTTCCATGAATGGTGGCTGGTTAATAACAGGGATCACAGAGGAATCTCAATAAATTTATAAAAATGTAAAGTTTTTCTCCATTTCCTTCTAAAATAAAATTTCAGATACCCGGTGACGGAAAAACGCTCTTCAGTTGTGACAAAGCTTCCCTAATCGATCAAGTCGCTCAGAGCCGTTAAAGTGCCCTGTATTTTCAAGTCATACTAATGACATCACCATTTTTGTCACTTTTAACATGTTCATTTACTTGATGAAAAGTGAGTGGTCTAATCTATCATAAAATATGTATAACATGTTTGAAGGGTCATTTTGAAAGCCACACTTCTGTTGAGACTTCACTCCCATTTCATCTTCATCACCTTTGCCGTACAAACACATAATAATAATGCAACAAGTTGTGTGTTAGTGTGTAGACAACTGCACCAAAATCCATTTTGATATTCGGACAGAAGAAATGGGTCTAAAAATATGGATGAGTAGAGTTATTCCATGAGTATAAAGGGTGTGTCATAAGGGAAAATATACAGTTTCCAACTTGGTTTAAAGCCAGTTGTTCGATGGATAGATGAAGCTGTGAGCCTATTGATCCAATCATAGTGAAGTCATTTCGGGATTTAATGACGTATTATCATAACAAGAGCATGGAAGTCAATAGTCATCTAGCTATTTAACTATGCTCTTCACTTCCAGCACCCAAGAAGTGTTTTTTAGGATTCATTTCTATAGAATAAACATCCTGTTTCAATTAGAGGTTATCAAAATATAACAAATATGCATTCAATAGCTGTTGATGAAAAGTTTATTATATACATAATAGGCCATAGAACACATTTTTCTACACATTCTTTTTTCCTTTCATCGTCTCTCCTTACCTCTTGGGAGACGTTTTCTTTTTCTTCTTTCCGGTCCTGCTTGGTATCAAAAGCTTCAACAGCCCGGATGGTTTTCTTCTTGGCTTTGCCTCCTCCTTTCAACTTGCGGAGATGCCTTTCATAGGGCAGTAACAATCTTTAAAAAGGAGAAAGGTTTTTAATGATGCATAGTTGGTGAGCCTGAGCGTGTGTGGGAATAAAGACTATAAACCCATCTTTATCTTTGAATAACACCGCCTGATGGGAGCCTGTACTTGTATGAGGATACAGACTACATAAACCCATCCCCAACTCTTTGTTTAAGCCTGTGTGACATTTCTTAGGTGTAAATGAAAACTATGCCATGCCATTAGACTAGCAAAATTGACAGAAATGTTTATAACGTTATATTGAAACATAATCACCTGGAAGAAATAAAACTACATTAAAAATGACAGAGATACTTACTTTATTTTTTCACTGTCATAATAGGCAAAAAATACAACTTTTGTCAATTGACTAAGTGAAAATCTTACACTTGAATTTTACTCTTCCAAATTTTCTTGAATAAGTCTTAAAACATTTCAATTCTAAAAAGACGTTAAAAGTTAGGTGTTCAAATATCAGAGACAAAAATAAATTCAAACCTTTCATAATGTCTTCTGGTACACGTAGCAGCACTCGTGTTACTTGAGTTACCCCCCATCTTGTCATACAAGTGTTTCCACATACGTTTTGTTGTAATCTGGTTGTAGAAAGAATATACAAAATTTGGTACAAAAGTTGTTTTCGTCATAATATTCAATATGTGATCGGGCACACCGGTCTCGCAGTTTGCACAAAGTTGTTTTGTTTTTCGCTGATGGCATTTGTTATTTTTAACTGTGTAAGTTAAATGTCTTTAATTAAAGTGATCTAGCAACACTAAACAAAAAGGCTACCATCTCAAAATCACTTTAACAGATTTTAAACAAGCTTTGGAAAACCTTAAACTAATGCATACACTCCTCCATTTTTTCATTTCACGAAAATATTCTTATAAAAGGAATATCATATTAAATCAAATTCATTACACTTTTGGATATCAATCAACTTACTGCATCATAACCGCCAAGTTTGTCTGCATGTTTGTAAAACCAATATAGGTCAACTGGTGAGAAGAAGAAAAAAGGGATTTAAAAAATCCATGAAATCTACATTCAGAATGAGTATTACTACTGCAACTAAAACTCATTTTTATCTGTCATAAACAAGTATGAAAAATAACTTGTATTGTTCGACATTAAGAGATGGTTGTAAAAAAAAAAAGAAATCTATGAAACAAAAACATAAAGTACATATTGATACAGTCATCAAATTATAGCTTAGCTTAAACTTTTCTGAAATAATTTCTAAAATAAAACTTTCAAATGCTGATACATAAAAAGGAACGCAAACTGACTCTGTTTGAAGCCAAGGGATGGAATGCGTCCGATGGGAATTTTGGCGTCATGCATGAATTTGTGAAGTCCTATGAGGAATGCCTGTTCCTCAGCATTTACTTTATCCTCAGTCAGTTCCAATGTGTCAGTTGACCTACGAGGCTGTTCATTTTTTTTAAATGAGAAAAAAAAACAAGACACACTTGATTAGATCAATCTATTTATATGGACCCACAACACTACATTTCTATCCTTTCATTTCTGGATACCCGATGTTAAATTGCGATTAGTGCACGCTTCCTGTCAAGTAATTTTTATACACCTATAATTTGCATTAAATTAATGACAATGATTGTTAATTTCCTAACTATTAGAGGCTAAGATATCTAGGTCATCTGTAATATGCTCAATAAATCAGATGAAGGAAAAGGAATCCCTACAAATAATATTCTACTTTAATCAAACAACAGTTGGGAAAACTGCTAAAAGGGAGAAGACAAAGAAAGAATGAGATTAAAGAAAGGAGAGGAACTCTACATGAGCGGATACAAAGACCAGTGACCACCACTGAAGGAATTTATTTACAATAATAAGTAATCATCAAACATAATACAGAATACAGGTTTGGTAGATGTATAATAAATTGACGATTGCCATCTATCGGTATTGTATTGCAACACTTACCCTTGATGAGCTTGAAACAGATGGTGCAACATTTGCAAACATTTCCTCCGTACTGTCAGAGTCTTGCTGCGAGTCTTTCCTTGACAGTTCCTTTTTCTTCTTGCCACGTGGACGATTTTTAAGTGTGGGCACTGAAATTTTTAATTTTTTTAAATTAATTATGTTAGCAACGAAATTGATGATGAGAGAACATAAAACTTACATTCACTACTTAATAAAAATGCTTTATCACTCTTTCTGCCTCTCTTAGAATGTCGAGTCTGGATACCCAGTGTTACATTGCCATTACTTTGGTGTTATTTACTGTACATTTCCCGCTAATTGATTGAGTCCATTCTAGAAGAATCAGGAATGAAACTGTTAATAATAATTGGAAATTTTGATAAAAACCAATTGTTTCCAGAGGCTGAGATATCTATGTCATTTGCACATGCTCAATAAATATCAAAGTCCACTTTTCATCAATCAACTTTAATTGTTTAAAACTTTGAAACTCGTGAACATGTACATTTTATGTGTCCCATTAAAACCTGAAACCTGTCCGAACTCACTCATGTGGTCCATGCGAATGTCGAGGTCGTCTATCTCCGAGTGGTAGAATGTGTCCCGGCAAAACATGACTCGAAATCCCGGACCATTTCCCGGATAGCAGCCAAGGGCCATGACCATGGCCATGTGTAGCCACTTGTTCTCACAGCCCTCCAGTCTCCGCATCATTGCCCGGTAGCGGCAGTAGCGAGGGAAACTCATCACGGCCACGTTGGCTGCCCCTCGGGATGCCGGTGCCGAATCTGTTTCAGGACGGAGGGAAACAAAAGAGTTTGAACATTTTTAGAATATCATTTCTAGCCTAGCTTAAAGTACAGGTAAAATGTTCCAAATGTTCAATTTCATTCATTATTTTAACAACAACAAAAACAATATTTCAAATTGAAAGGAAAGAAGATTGATTGGTTCCTTTTTTTAACATAACTACTACGTAGTTAAAACACAAAGTAACATTGTCCTTTTTTGTTCTCTTTCTTTCACTACACTACACAAAAAATAAATAATACATAATTCAGGCTGAAATTAAATCAATCATCTCTTTCAAGTTGGAGGTGAGGGAAAGAAAAGGATGAGTGCATTTCTAAATATCACATCTAACTCCCTGCCCAGCTTATTTTGGTAACAGACATTTTTTAGATGCAGAGGTCACGGGTTCCAATCCCAGAGCGGACAGTTCTCGGGGCCTTTTGAGTTTAATTAAGATTCTATCCCACAAGAGTCCCTATCATCGCATACACAGACTCCCAAAGCCAGGTAATGCCTTTGATATGACTTTGTGTCCAAGAGGGCATTTGACCAAAGACAAAATTGGAACTACTCTTGATCATCATAAAAAGCTACCAATTGAATTCATTATCAGACTCACCATCATCCGACTGTGGACTGTCCACCTTACCGAATCCCAAGACGGAATCCTCATCCCTCCCCACCGCCCTGTGGCCGTTCTCCTCCTTCACGTCCCCGTTCTTTTCGTCCTTGATGGCCTCGCATTTGGCCAGGTATCCGTACTTCCACTGGAAGTCTTCAATCATCAGTGGCAGGAGGTCATCCAGACGAAGGACCAGCCTCTCTCCCAGCACAAGTATCTCGTCCTGACAAAAAAGAAGAATTTACAAATTAACATTTTATCTTTGGGCGATTTTTTAATTTCAATAATAATATAATGTTTGTTTTACACCCTACTGGGTACAGGCAGGGTCAGTGAGGTTAGAAACAACTGACAAAATTATTTGCAAACAACTGACAGTTGCAAAGCTGATGGAAAAGGAAACAGTGGTCGAGTGAAGAAATTTTATCAATGAATACAGACCTCGAAAGATGATTCTCTGACAAGGAATAGAATCAACTATTGAGCTTCTTAATTATGGAGTTTATCTGGGCAAAGGAGTTTTATCTTTTTGTTTGTTTGGGGGTTTTTTTGGTTGTTTTGGGTTGTTTTTTTGGTTGGTTTTTTTTTTTGGGGGGGGGGGGGGGGGGGGGTT
>JARFNW010136526.1:0-10823 GCA_031763155.1 Dirona albolineata | reverse complement strand
GGCCTAAAAGTATCAATAAAAAACAAACAAAAACATGAAAAAAAATTTCTATGCTACCCAAGCCTCCCTAATTCATATCAAACAAGTTCATATCAAAAAATATTCAAAAAGTCTCATACTTTAATCTAGAAACAAGTTTGAACTTTTTTTATGCCTTCTGGGTGACTTCCATGGAATTCGCCATAAACGATTCAGTGGAATTAGAATCCAGGCCTGCCAAACCTAGAATTTCATATTCGTCTCTAAGGATAATCATCCCCTCTTGACAACATAGAATATATATACAGGAAATGAGAGAGAAAGAAACCTAAGCATTCTGAATAATATATATCAATACACTCAATATTGAAGAGACAAAATATTGCTATTTGCAGAAAAATATAGTTTCTGTTAAGGATTTGAAAATAATTTACCCCAATGTTTGAATTGGGCGAATGGTCACTAAAATAAATTTCTTTTTAAAAGTTAAAATAACCCCCAGAATCTGTGATATCTAATTTATGACAAAATAAATGACTCTGTCCCAAGAATTCGTTAAAATCCTTTTGGAGTGTATATCTACAGCAGACATAAAAAACAGCACCCCACCTGTAGTGGCAATCTATTGCACATGCTACAGCTGAAGAGTCAACACAAGATGAACAGAAAATACTGAAGAATTTATTTGGAGCAGGTACTGATGATAAAGTGGCAAAAAGCAAAAGAAAAACAATACCCTTTAAAATAATAATAGATAACAAACAATAACTGAAGGTGAGTGTTGACGGTAGAAATTCAACCTGTGTCTGCCAGGGCACCATCACCTTGCTGGCCACAGTAGTATAAAAGTCAGCGATTCAATGAATTCAACAATCTGACACAGAAAAAATACTATTACTATACTATGTGGTAAGAATGTGGGTCGTACTGAAGTTGCAATAACCGTGGTGGCCTTAAATTTTTTTAACGCTGGGTTGATCACCTGAACGTCTGAAATTCCTAATCCACCATCGTCAGTGCGTGGAAAAGATATCTGTACTTAGACCTGAATCTTTTCATCACTGACAAAATCTACTACTAGTGGGCCACTCTCTGTATAATTAAATATGAGCATACAACTGGGCCAACCACACTGACTGCTAAGCGCTCTTACTGGGAATGGAACAGTCACAATCACAAAATATAGTTCACACAGTCTCTTGTTGAAATCAAAAACCATTTATCAATGACAAATCAGTGACAATTAAATTGAAGAATACAACTTTGATCTTGCTATTATGAAAACTCTATAATTATATTCCTTTCAAGTTTTCCCAAACACCAATAATAAAAATCCTATGACTCTGGGGTCAGCAGCACAATGTATGAAATCAGACTCAACCTTAACACCATTGTCTACCCTCAAACCCACAGAGAACTATGATCAAAATCTTTTCATGGCAAAGACGGCAGGGGATAAACTATTTCATGATTTAAAAAAATCCATGAACTTTAAAGATGGTGGGTTAGCATAGGATTTAAAAAAAAAGTGAAAACATGCAGTAGTATTCAAAGTGATTTTTTTCTTTTCTGGCTTCTTGAATAAAAATATTAATTATAATAAATATAATAAAGCCATAATAAAGAAGGAAAATCTTTGAACACCTAGAAATCACAACCCTGCAGACAATTATGCATATACATATATTATATTAAAAACGCAAATAAAATCCTAATTTATATTTTTTTAAAATAAAAATTAATAATACTACATTTAATAATAAATGTTGGATCTCTCACTATTTGTGGGAAAGAGATGTCATGTTGATAATATTTTAAGACATTAATAAATCTTCAAAATCTCTTACCAATGTGTATCAAGGGTGCTTAAATTACAAAGATTTGTCACTGATTTTTAAATGGTTGATAACATTCACATACACGCACACTTCAGCAATCATTTTTGAAAATCCATGACATGCAGTAATCAGAAAATGCCATACCTATTCTTGATTGTGAGCAGTTCTACTTAATTTTACATCAGGCAAAATCATTCAGTTAAAAAACCATACATGAGTGAAAAAGACAATCATATCAAAATCCAATCTAGATTAAACATGAGGCATAAAGTGTTATTTCCTTTTACTGTTTGTAACAGGTTTTGCTTTGACTGCTTTTTTGGGTGCATTACCCCCAAACAGATTTGACAACATCTCTGATGCATCTGGCAAGTTGGGACGAGTATTCAAAGCATTCATTTGATTTTGCATTTCCTGAAGAGGATGAAAAAAAGAGACAAAAAAGTGATATGGTTATTCATTCACACTCCAATACAATACTGATATTATGAAAGTCAGTGCCAGAGGCAAAATATTGTCAGAAAATAAATACATCAGGTAATATAAAGCCTTTCAATCAGCCCCATGTCTCTTTCTCTAGATTCTTAAATAATGCACTCCTTTTGAGACACATGGCATCATTTATCACCCAATGACCCACTTTAAAAATAAACCCCTTTACACTATCACTATCACTGACGCAATAGTATGTCCAGCCGATAAGCACTAGTAATGGTGAAGAGTTCAATGATGAACTAGAAAGACGGTTCATGGTTAAGACCTTTTCAGGACTAGGACCAAATAGACAGAGGATCTCTACAGTACCAAGTGGCTTGGAGAGTTTGATAGGTCTAGAAGTAGAGTTCTAGTTGACACTAGTGGGTTCTGTTGGCTTGATTACTTCACAATATTTTTTCTAGTGGATGCAACTAAACTTAGTCTGAGTCAGCGAATCCCAAAAATATTAGGCCCGAAGAAGACCATTTTTAATCTAAAAAATATACCTATACATTTTAAATACTCACTATTTTCAATAAGCTTTTGTTTTACTTGATATGTTTATTCATAGTCTTCGTTGTTTTAATAATTTCCTGCAATTTGTTTTGTTGTAAATGTATAGATTTCTTTAAATAATGTACATATTTTCAGTACACGGGCACCCTGGTCAGATTACTTCTTTGCATATTATTATCAGCACGACAATTCAAGATACCTGCAATAATATATAATCTATAAATTTATTTTTACCAAACCCTTCCTATTTGCCACTGCATTGAAAGTATGCGTTGGACGGGTGGTGCAGGTGTGTGACATTAACTCACATTTAAATGTGACAGAAAATTGATACTAAGATGAAAGTTTTGAGTAAAAAAATGAATTACCTTCTGTGTGTCTGCATCTGCAGCGTTCATCAGCTTGGGCAGCACCATAATGAGTAGAAGAGGGACCACCATGGTTAAGACCTGTAAAGATGAGTGAATTTTTTATAAAGAGATATGATAGATTTTGCGCATAAAACCAGATTATTTATGAGCTGTCATTTTCATCACTTATCCATGTATGCAAGATATATTTTATAGGGTTCTCTAGCTCCTTTATGATAATGAACTCTGCTGAAAGATAACAATGAGGCGCTGCAAGGACAATTTCCATTTTCTTGTGAAATTAAATCACTAAGATTCTTAGATTTCTTAGTAGTTATGTTTAGCTAGCTATGGCCTTTTAGCTTACAATAAAGCAGTGAAGGTACTAGCTCCATGCCCACAATCCACATCACTGATTACAAAATGCCTACGTACCATGCATTTCGAAACAAGCAGGTGATAAAAGCCTACTTTACCTCATCCTTTACCCAGTGAGCAATGCAATATTCAGTATCACAAAAATTTGCCAAGAAATACATTTTGTGTAACAGTAACTGTATCTATACCCCTCAGCTATTAAAGACGTCAGGGGGAATTTTGCTACTTGTTTAAGTGACTTAACATGAATAAAAACACAAAATCTGATCGTTACCATAGGGTTAAACAGGAAATCTGTGACTCTCCACTGTTCGCGTTTTTGAAAATAGTTGGGCTTCCCTCTCTCTCTGAACTCTAGTGGGTAAGGGACAGTCTTGACAAGATTTGGCTGCAAGAAATTGACACGCCTCGCCCTCATTTTCCCTTTGGATGTGATATCAACTCTTAAGGCTTCGAACAAGGCATTTGGATTGGCAATCTCAATAATGTAGGAACCTGATGGAATGCCATTTACAACAAAGCTACCATCAGATCTGTGGATTAAAAAAAGTTTACAATTTTGAAGCTTCAAACTTTAAAGTGTTATGACGTTAAAAATATTTTATTAGGACTCATACTCATTCAAAGGCAACAACTGTTTTTAACTATAATTTATTGGGACAGAGTCACGCGGAC
Source organism: Dirona albolineata (assembly GCA_031763155.1). Classification (NCBI taxonomy): domain Eukaryota; kingdom Metazoa; phylum Mollusca; class Gastropoda; order Nudibranchia; family Dironidae; genus Dirona; species Dirona albolineata. The sequence continues at coordinate 6,610 of JARFNW010136526.1, read as the reverse complement.
ACAATTGACAACAAAACATGTAATTGGGACAGTGGCTAAAACTGTGGTAATAAGAGCCCCCCCCCCCCTCCATTGTTTACAATTGACAGTACAGGGAGTGATGATGTTTTAATGTTCACCCCCCCCCCCCCATTATTGGAACCGAGTAAACTTCCAATTGTCAGGAAGGGAATGAAGATTACCAATTGCAACACAGTCGCTAAAGCTTGATGGTATTAAGCCTAAGCTCCCCCCCCCCCCATTCTGTTAATTGGAACCGACAATATGTCACCCCATGACAACAGTGAAAAATATATGCTATACCGACACCACCACTGCTACTACATTATCATCACCACCACCACTACTACACCATCACCACCACTACAACATCATTATTTCTAACACCACTACTATATCATTATCACCACCACTGCTACTACACCATCACCACCACCACTCTGTCCCAATTGACGCTTACAACCTGTGTTATTGTCAATTGTGACCGCATGACTCTGTCCCAATTGACACACTACGATAATTTATAGTTATAGTTTCAAATCTTGAAATATGGCATATATATGGGCCACACCTGTCTAGATGAATAGAGCTAGTCAAACCTAGAATAAAACTTTTAATTTTATTTCTACTCCAATTAGAATTAGAAGCGAAGTTATTAACAATTTCATTTGACAAGAAATTAGTATTGGTATTGACAGTGCATCCATTTTTGGAACCGAAACAATTGATGAGTTATGCCAATATGTGACAATTAGCTTTGTGTACACGTCCCAAAACTGAGCCAATCGCTGAAAGCGGTTCTGGATCAGCGCGATTTTGATTGATGGTGATTGACAGCAAATCCAAAATGGCGGCATATCAGGGATTTGACCGATCGAGTGAGGTTGCTGAGACGTCTTAACTTTTCACATGTGGTATTAAAAAACTTTAAATTTGCTTGATATCTTAATAAAAAAAGGTTGATCTTCACGGTTACAGAGTTTGCCATGCTCAGAATTTTCTGCACAACGATGTTTTGCACAGTTTCGGTAGAATTACGTACTTACATTTTATAATAGTAATAGACATATCTCGCGAAAATAGCCAACATAAGTTAAACAAAAGAATGCATTGTCCGTCCTGTTACGTTAGGTCAAATAGGTTAATGGGTAATTACTGATGCGCAAAGCATGTGCGCAATGACTCATCGGGGTCCCCAATTATAGGCCATGATGATAGATCAATTATTGATTGGCACAGGAACCTTTTGCCTTTACTTTATTAGTTTTAGTCGTAGAAGTAGTAATGTACCTAGCGGGCGGAGTGATCATGAATGATGAATGTCCATAATAAGATAGGAATTAAAATGTAAACCGTTACAATCAGTAACAAGCATACATTCATATCTCTGGCCATGCAATCCAATGGATCAATCCAATCCAATGTCAATGACAAATTGACAATGATCAATACTGTCAAAGTCAGCAGAGTCATTGATTGAAATTGAAGTCATTGACATTCAATTTCAATACTTGTCATCAATCAGAATCAGAGTAGTAGTAGTAGAGCTACTATTACTATTAAATTAGAAATCATCAGTGGCAATAAACACAATTGTAATAGTCAATCAGTAGTGACTATTTACTATACCATAGTCATTGGTATCATCTAACATTTAGACGTGGGTTTTATATCTAGATAGAGTGCGGTGTGGTGAGACTCTCTTTCTGACTTTCTCCATTGTTCTTCTTGATTCTTACCTCACATAGCCAAGATAATCTCCACCATCGACTAAGACTCTCGAATGTAAGGTCCATTCTTTATCTTTGGATGACATAAAAACCCTCCCTTCGATCTTAAATTCTGACTTTTCACCATGTTCATCAATAATTGTGGCAGAACCAAAAGACTGCCAGTTAAATAAAAATAAGCACAGCAAGAACTGTAACACCTGAACGGTTTCCTCCATCTTTAACGCCGGAAGTAAGTCAAGCTGACGAGACACATGGTGTGATTCCATGCACGCTTTAGGTTTTGGTTTCCATCAGACAGCGAGACCAAAGTATAACTAGCCTATTAGTAGACTGGTGTGAGAGAACCAAGGCCTAGGCCTATAGCATATTTTTAAATGTTTCTTAGAGAAAATTGAAAGAAGTGGGAAATAAATGTTCTCAAACTTTTCTTGTGGAAAGATTGTTTGACAAATTCTTCAAGTGGTTCTCGCATTATATCGCTGGTTGCAATACTATGGATACTATAAACTACAATATCATATTTAAATAATGTACTGTAATTGTAACTGTAATATAATAAGATATGTTATGAAAATATAAATTATAATATAATAATATGACAGAACATAATATAGTTACATTCAATGTGAAAGTGGGTACTTCATAAAAACAAAAGAAGATGATGTATGGCATGTGAGTAAATGAGGCAAAAGACAGAATATTTTTTATCGGAAGATCGAAATAGAGAAAGGTGTATCTTCAACCTCTCTGGCCAATAAAAGGAAAAGGGATGATAGCAGGGCCGTGGCTAGGTGACCCTCGCCCCCTCCTCCTCCCCCCTCCACCGCAAGATGGTCACTGGGATTGGGGCCCCTATGATCAATCAACGTGTAACGGAGAGCGAACACAATGATAGATAAATTAACTCATATATATGTATAATTTTTGGTGGATGCTACGGCGCTGGTTACATCACTCATTAGGATATATGAGGATCTCAAGTTTATCACCGACACACATTAAAAACACACAGAAACAGGATAGTGCTTTGATCAGTCACCACTATAACTATATTATTTTGTTAAGCTTATCACTTATCTTATACTAAATGTACCCATATAGACCGCTCCTCAAGACAACAGAGATTTTTACATGACTAAAAGAAGACTAAAAGGACAGAGAGAACAAGAACAAACACGAGATTGAGGAGGAGTAGTGAGGAGAAGAAAACAGAAGACGAAAAAAATACAAAATAAATAAAGAAGAAATGTTTACAAGCTGCAGAATATTGTTTTTCATGCATGTAAAGATCCATGTTTTAAAATATTCAAGATGGCAGCCTCCAGTGAAACTTGTAAACAAGGATCTGTGAGGTAATTGTCAATGTCAACCTTGCGAGAAGAGGACTGAAGTTAGATTTTTTCATTACACAGCACACCCTTGCTGATGTTGAGCCTTTTTAAAAAACTCCTTCCACATTATTTTTTGTCTCACTCGACTCAGTTGTGAGTGAATCAGTCAGAGTACCCAGTTATAGTTATAGATACCTATTTATATTATTATTATTTATATTGTTATTATTATTATTATTATTAATAATTTAATTAATAAAAAAAAAATTATATTATATTTATATTATATTTATTAGATTATATATATTATATATATTATTATAATATATATAATTGTAGTAGTATAGTAGTAGAGTAGTAGTAGTAGTCGTAGTAGTAGTAGTGTAGTAGTAGTAGTAGTAGTAGTAGTGAATATCTAGTACTAGTAGTAGTACTACTAGTGGTAGTACTAGTAGTCTAGGCTAGACTAGATAGATAGTTACTAATCTAAAATCTAATAATAGTAATAGTAAGTATAGGATAGGCTAGGTATGCAAGAAAGGTGAAAATGGTGTAGCTCCAGGTATAAACAAATAACAATACAAAGAACGTTTCGGGTCCCCCCTTCATTAGCCAACAGGCACAAAAAACATAAAACAAATAACACAAATGGAAAATCTCGAACTGTGGGAATCAGGCGATGTTGACGCTAGGACGACCACTGGTCAAGACAGATAATAAATCATGTCCGTTCTTAGACGGCCTCCCATGCAAAAATACAAGTTTTGACAGAAAACTGAACTGAAGACAAAGGAATATTTTGATGTTATAAATTTGAAATATCACAGAGCTGTTTTTTCTAATAATTCTAATTATAGGTACTCCATTAATTTGAAAACTGTGCATGCAAAAGCATAAAATATCAAGGGATACAACTGACTTGTTTTTATCATTATCATCATATTATTTGAATTATGCCCCTTGTCTAGCTAGAGGTGTGTTATTAAAATATCATTTGGGTTCGTTTAAGTATTTGCTTTTAATTTCAAAATAATTTCATTCTATTATTTATTTAATCACAATTTAATCAAACCCTGTCTGAACTAAAACAGTGGATCAGAAGAGAGAATTACAACTCTGACAAGGATCAAACATATATGCCACATATCTATCAGTTGATAAAAGAGATTTTATGTATGATTATCAAAATTCTTGCAGAGAGAGACATTTTCCTTAAATTTAAAATATTTGTAAGAGAAAAAAGCAATTAACATAATATTAGAGTTATAATCAATTTCTTTGTTTTAGAATCCAATTTCACAGATATAGTTTCAACATACATATAGGTACTCTAATATTGAAATTTGAGTTAAACGGTTTTGTTTCTTTTTTTTCTTTGACAAGTTTTCACAAAAAGTAGACCAAAAAGCTCAGTCTTGAATGGTTGCGAGCCTGAAAAAGGCTTAGTCTCAAATGAGTTAATCAATTCCTGTGAGACGGTCAGCACATTTCTCATATCACTAGGTTTTTTGTCTTGCTTTATATTATTATAAATACTTCACCTCTTATTGACACCACATGGAAGTAATCTTTGTGTATAATAATAATAATAAATAATTTTTGATGATTTAAAAAAAATGACGACTGGGTCACTGGATGTTTTTAATCAATTTTCATAATTATTTTCTACTCTTCAACCATTAGCTTCATTTCACTGGATGTTTTTAATCAATTTTCATAATTATTTTCTACTCTTCAACCATTAGCTTCATTTCAGTGATTTTTCAATCAATCCTCAAGTATAAGTCAATATTGTATTTTTATTGATTAACTGATTGCGTCCATTCCCACACTATCAGCTTGGTCCTGTTTTTGTTCAGCGTCCATACCTACGCTGTGAACATTGTTCAGTTTCTACTAAAACGCATCCCCTTATTGTCTACAAGTTAGGCTGATTTCTTTTATAAAAGTCTGATCATCAGAGCCCTCAGAGCCGTTAGCTCTAGTCACTCGGACGTGAACTGGAACCAATGAAATTGAAGTTGAAATAAGTAACGCAGACAAGCATGTCATCATATTATGTCACAGACGTTTAGTGAACGGGGAATCTCTGAACACATTACAGAACCAGGAACGCATTTATAAAACAATCTATTTTGGCCTTGCGATTTTGATGAAAACAAAAATATGCTGAATGAAAACTATGTGTCAAAACAATTCAAATGATACCAAACATAGTCACAATCGACCAACAGATACGATTTTATTAAAAATGTCAATAATGATATAGATAACAATCATCAATGTCATTTTATACTGTAAAATGTTTATTTCTCAACCGATTTTGACAGGACTCTGATTTTTTTTCATCATCATCTTCCACTGAAGCTAGGAAGTGTGGGTGGGGGGGGGGGGGGGTGAGACTCTGAAAAGACCTAAAATTTATTATGTATACAATCAGTTAACCTTTAAGAAAATTTATACATTGAGGGTTCTGATGAAAAATTAAATGAAAATGAAATATTTCAATGAAGCATGGGTAGGATCACTGACATGATAAAAATTGTAGCCCTCAATCCTGATTATTGTTATTTTTAACCTCCTACTCCTAGTAGGCCTAGTCCTAGCGCAAAGAGGGTTAAGAATAAGAATAGACACGTGAGACTCGAGACAGGATATTTTTTGTATCTTTCTGGGAGACCCAAGAAATAGGTCTACAACTTTACAACTACAAATCATTAATAATTAGAAAAATAATTAGATGATGAACAACAGAGGGTCCAGCTTAGATGGTTTATTGAAACTAATAGATTAAATAAAATATATCAAACCGAAGGGCAAAGCGACAAGCATCAACTCTCAAAGAGGAACAGGTAGGACTTTACACTTTACACATCTAATAATAGCGTCTATAGGTAGCTAAGTAAAAATATTTTCCTAAAATTGAAGAAGTAATATATTATACAAAACAAACAAAAATCATCTGAAGCCATCGATAGGTCCAGCCGAAAAAACTAGAGGCTGTCTAGACATCAACAAAAATAAATAAATCTAGATAGCCCAAGTCGTCATTATTACATACTACATACAACCCTATTTTAAAAATAACTTATCCTTAATTTAAATCGTAAATACATCGACTATCCAAGATATATATATATAATATTGGGTACCCAGTTAGTAATACTGAAAGGCAGTTACTGTTACCTCTATCTAGTTTGTTGAATCCCCCCCCCCTCCCCCACGCCCCTAAAAAAAGGAAGTATCTATAGAGATAGAATTAATGGAAGTATAAAGGCTACGTAGCGCACAAAATAACGCTGAGACACGGAATCATCGGTCTAATCAAAGTAAAATGTAATCGCAACCAGTGATATATCTACTACCAAGGTAAGTAACCCGTAACTCGACCGAGAAAAATTTACACCCGCTCGCTCTTGCAGTCCTACTGTGTGGGAATGCGAAAGCGAGGGACGGGCGTGTTTATTTTTCTTGTGTGTGTGTGTGTGTGTGTGTGTGTGTGTGTGAGAGAGAGAGAGAGAGAGAGAGAGAGAGAGAGAGAGAGAG
>JARFNW010136515.1:0-10824 GCA_031763155.1 Dirona albolineata | reverse complement strand
TCCCCTGCTTGACTTACAAATCTTAATCCATAGATATTCCAACTCTGTATCAGGCCATTTATACTAGTGGGGCACATGCGAGGGGAGATCCAAAGTCTTTACCCTGAATATAAAGGAAATCTCGTACGGGTGTGGAACTTTCCAGGATGGGAGACACACTATCCGAAATTACGTGTGCAAAATTTGAAGAAAATCAAGTGAATGCCACGAACAGTGTGTCACTTTTATTGACTCCTACTAGGAAAAATCACCCACTCACACAATGTAAGGAGGGAGATATAGCCCATAATAGGTGAAAGATACATTTTTTCGAGTTATTTTTTCTTTCAGAAAACATTAAATACACCTTTTATCTTGTTCGTGTTGAAATATTGTGCTTCAACTCTTACTATAAATTTGTTCCAGCGACTTCTGGTCCCTTTTGTCAGGCGCGCTCAGATATATCTATCTTCCTTGCCATTCAATTGCACAGCAAATCAACTTTACACATCGAACATGTTGAGTTGCAACGACTTGAGAAGATCGATTTCACAGTGCACATAATTGCCTCAAACTCAAAAGTCATTAGGTAGACCCTCCCGCGGCCACGAGCTGAACTGTCTACCACTAGAAAGGAGGGCCTACCTCGAGTATTAGCTCAACCCAGGGTAAAAATGGGTACCAGCTTACAGTTACAGCTGGGGAAGTAATCTGCGATAGACCAGCGTCCTATATCCAGAAGGGTGACGTATTGTCACTCAGTCCGCTTCACGCTACGGAAACTGGGATAAGCACATGAGCCTCAAGGCTCGAAAGGACTTTACTTTATTGTTACCACAGCAACACGCAATTACACAAAGCCGCGTCAAGCCCGGAAATAATTCAACAGACTGGACAGGAAATGAATAAAGATTTCATAATTATAAATTATACTACATATTATATTAGTAGGTTACTTTAATATGTTAGAGAACAGTCATGGTTGTTTTGTGTTTGTATTGTCAACCGTATGAATCATGTTGTAGGCTATCGGATGACTATAATATGTATTACTATATTACACTTACTCAATTTTCCCAAGACTTACTGGCATGACAATTGCAATCTATAATAAGCAATGTTTGAACTTTATTTAGCATTTTAGCCACATTATGTTTGACTGAGTCAGAGTCCAAGTCAAACTTGGGACGCAAAAGGCTAAATACTAAATACGGAGATATCCCCAGGCGGCGCCGGTTACATCACTTTGGTACAACGTGATAAGCTTTCCACTTATGAGAAACATAATACTCATACGTACGTCTTAGATTTCAAACCATGGGCAATTCAAATGTTTACAAAATAGTAACCGAACTTGGTTAGTATTTATTACGGATCTATTTTGAAGTTTCAGGAGCAGACACGGACATGCCCACTAATTAAATGCTTCCGTGTTTTCATCAATGCTCATTTTTTATACGAAAAAAAAGTATAAATAGATGATCAAAGAAGCAGTGTTATCTGATAATAAGCCGCCATCATCAATAGTAATACCTGACACGATGTGTAACGCATTATTTCGGTCATTAAAATAAAAACAAAAACTTAAGAGTATTGTCATTTTGTAATAGAATAGTCGTGATAGTGATAACTCATAATGAATAGGCTAGACTGTACCAACGTTCACTGCTACACTACTAACAATAGTAGTAAGCCAACGTGATGTCAAACGAAGTAAACCAAATATATGGGAGCTCACGTCACCCGAGAGGTGCGTTGTGCGTGGGCCACTTGACATCAATTTAAATGTAATCATGGGTCCAAAGGTTTTAAAAATACCAAACCGTTTACTAACAACATAAAATTCTAGGAAATTAATCGGCGAAGTGACGGCAATGGCAGATTAGTGTCCTGACAGAACATGCAAATTATCTGATGAAGTGTAAGTTGTAAGGAAAGTACGATAAGACATGATAATGATACACAGGTTAGGGGCTAACCTTATTATAATTACACTGTCACTGTTATATTCTTTGCCTTCCAGACAAAAAAAAAACACCACTAAATCCGCCACTACAGCTGACTCATCAAATCCCACTACTAAACCCGTCCGCACCGGAAGAACGAAACGTGTAGGTACCAGTACCATTGCGTGCAAGTGCAACCATTGCAGCAATACTTTGATGATAGGCCCAGATACAAATGAGAGCATTTTATTCATACATGGAGTCGCATAATTTAAATTGAGTCTGTCATTTATCTACATGTTTTTAGTTACCTATACCTTCATCTACTATAAAAGGCTGTCATAACCGGTGGTGGTAGTGAGGATAAGCTCCCAACGGCGTGCGTTCTCAAATAGCCTCTGACAATCAAGTCCAGCGGCTCGTGAGGCTTAGCTTCTTCTAAGCCCAGGGGAACTGCTTCTACTGATAGGAGAAGGGACAAAGGCGGGTCACTGGCGCCTTAAAACCAGTTGCTTCGGGTAGGTGGAGCTCGTCAGCCTGGGAAGGCAGCCCACCTAGAAGGAAAACTCTGATTTCAAACCTCCACTGCCTTGCGGCTACATCCCCAGTCATGGAAAAGGCTTCAGGAGTAAACCTCGAGGAAAAATACGGAGTCGGGAGTCAATAAGGCAGTCCGTCCGTCTATAATAAAAAATAATACTGATGACGTAATGTGAGAGATTGACGAACGACGTTGTTGTTTTGCCTTTTACAACTACAAGTAGCGGAAATCACATTTATATGATCAACAATTGTAGTTTAGCTATTGCATCGTGATTTTTCAGTAAACATTGTCACCAAACAATGAACAACAAAATGACGACAGAGTCGTCTTGATGATTTTGCTGTAACTGTTGTTACATACTTTACTTTAACTTTAGTAGCCATAAAAATATTGTTTTCCGACCACACGAATGTTGGCATCCTTGGCTAGGTACTAGGTGGCAATGCAACTGGCATAATTGCCCCAGTAGCTTTTGAGACTCAGGCGAAGGGAATGAACACTAAAGAACGCTGCAAGATTTATTACCTTCTCTAGTCTACATCGCGTGTTGGGGAATCTCCCCTCCCTACACATACAAAGAGCTGCGACTTTCCTTTCTGTAAAAAGTGGTCGAGGGAGGGACTGGTGCCACTGCCAGCCATACCATACCAGCCCAGCTGAGGCATACTTGACGACACTGACTCGCAACAAACGAAGAATCCAAGCAAAGGCTTTCGACAACTGTGTATGGTATCTCAATCAGCGCAATCAAACAATAATAGCTTAAACATGCCTCAAACTCAAACAGTGTGCAACATACCTACTCACTTTTTCTCAGAACCATCTGCGGATGGGACCAGCTGGATGAATAGTCACTGCTTCATCCATTGATTCAATCATGATTGTTTCAAGTCGCACCTCCAGCGAATGTATCATCACTCAACTTCACCAAACACGCCCATCCACCCCTGAATTATTATAAGTCAGAATTGGATCATTTGACGTGCAGATACAGATAGACAAAGGACCAACACTACAGCAAATTAGCTTGTTGCTTTGTTAACAATGGATTAGGCTGGTCCCCCAATTGTCTCAATATCCTGATCCATAGACTTTTCAGCAGAATTTTCTTTAATTTGAAGCAACACATTTTATCACGAGTACTTCATTTCAAATTAAAAGTTTTCAAGTGTTTGAATAGGAGCAAAATTTGCCCAATATGTGAATACATGCAATCAAAAATAAAATTGTCTTTATCATCAAGAGGGTAAGTTTATTGTAACAGAGACGGGGAGAACAACATATTATATCATCAGCTTCAATCTTATTATAATAAAAAGTAAAGCCTTGTGTTTGTTTTGCAACAAATATCAAATCAAACAACAAACATTTTTAATATTCATCCAGACATAACGAAACAAATAAAAAATATTCCAAGCAGAGATGATTCAAAATATTCTAATATATTTTCTTATAAATTATGATTATTGCCATTCTAAAAAGTTAAAAGACAAAACTATGCCTTTAATTGTAAAGTGCATTGTTACAAAAACAAAAAAACCTAGACCTAATACAAAAATCATTGCCTTGAATGATCTGTGTCATATAATTATTATTGATTCAACTCAAAAGCGTCTGTCAATCAATTTCGTTAGATATATATGAGTTTATGAAAATGAAACAGCATTATACTTTCTCACTATGCGTAGAAATAAGTGCATGCGAAAAAGAAAAAAAATATCATAAAACTCAGGAAGACCAACCACTCAACCAGTGCTAGGTCTGTATTACTGTAAATTAGCATACCTACATTTATAACGAGGCTAAAAAAGTAATAGTGTGGTAGTGGCAGCAAAGGAAACTTTTCAATTTCGACAAACAAGTAAGCTCAAAATAGTTATATCGCAATTTTAATGTTGTCATAAAATCCATTAAAACTGGAATTATTTTCATTAAAAAAGTTCAAACACTCTTGATGTCAAAATACATATTCTAGCCCTCTGGTCCCCTTTTCTACATCTGATACGTATTTTAATTCAATACCCAAAGCAGATATCAAGATCGAAAAAGAGTATACCACTTGTCTGCTCCCCTAACAAAATGAATATATATATATATGAATATAAATCTATCCAACACAGACAGTGACACTGACTTTGGACATTTTGCTAAAAATTTGTTTCGGCTCTACAGCATAGAAATGGCATCTCGCTACACTGCAAATAGGTATTAAAAAAGCATCTGAGGAGAAAAGAAAAAAAATAAGAAAGGAATTTTCACATCGGATATACAACCGTAAATTGAATTCACTATGAAGACATAAAAAACTTAGAATAAATTAGATCATTGCCTTCTACCCAATTTTAGTGAGGTTCCTTTGCTACCACTACCACACAAACAATAAAATGCAAAATATGTCCAAGACAAAAATAACATGACAAATCAAGGGTGCAAGTGAGAAGGTGACAGTTGGAACTAATTTATACAAGCTTCATGAATATTTCTGGAAGCTATAACGATATTATAGATTTTAATTTTAAATCGACAGTCAACTCAATATAAATTTTTAAAAACCCTAAATATAATCTCTACAACAAAATCACCTTTTCTTTCTCACATGAAAAAAAATTATAAGATCTCTTCCACATAGAAAACAATTACAACAAAAACAAACTATACGTACAATATAATGAAAGCAACTTTTCATCTAAGCTTTGCAGTGGCATTTTAGAATTCAAATGTGCAGAATTGGATGTAATTTCGACCAAAATTTTGTATCTCCTAACAATCAAAACAATGATAACCTGAATGTTTAAATCCTACGAAGTAAACTGACAGAAATTGTATTACTTCAGTACCCCACATATATTAGCAGGAGATGTGTGAAATAATAAATATCTGAAAAGAAATGGATATATTGCTCTCTAGGGAAAATACAAACTCACAATTAATGCCACGATGTATCATTATTGCTACCAAAACAGTAACAGCCACCAATAGGTAACTCTACATACTGGTATTAGGCTGAATGCCAATTGAATTTGTTTTTATTCAAAACACAATAACGAAACGCATACATTTCAATCTTGACAAGTATTGAGAATGACTTTCCTATTTCCTTCGATAGAGTAATATTGTTTCTTATTTCACCTGTGGAACCTGCAGTCAAAGCCAAAAGTTGGATGAATTTGAACCTGAAACATCCTGATTACACCCTCGGAGGCTTGCAATATATAAAATAATAATATATATTTTATTTTTTTATACCGAGCAAAAGCCAAAAGACATAAATACAAAATCATGATAAAAATTTTGACATTGGACATATTTAAACACATCATATCAGGCCGTGCTGACATGACATATTTCAACAGAACATTTCACGATTCAATTTCAAGCTACAAGCATGTCAACTTTTACAAACAAGAGACACATTCTCTATTTAATTTACAAACATGTGGATATCATTGTGCACAGCGTGCAACATCCCACCGATAATCAGGGACATAAAAAAACAACATCTTAGATTCAACTCACTTGCTATGCATTATTTTTAAGAGTCCATCCCTTGATCTTTTGACTCTCAATATAATGCTTCAAATTATAATCATAAATCAATTAAAACTACTTTTTAATTGAAGTGAAGAAACCACAAAGAATTTGTTTGTCGAGAGTGAATTATTTGCCAGAATAAAAAAATAATATATATACAGCATCTAACATTGTTCTTCTTTGTGATTAAAATACAAACATAAAAACAAAATGATCAATTGTTAAGCATTGCTCAACTCATAGTCAATAACTGATGTAGACAACTTCGGCGTCCCCAGTGTGCCAGTGCCAGACAGAAGAATAGTTGTTATAATTTGCAATGTGTAAAAATAAAATAAAAACTTGACTGATGGACACAAAGTGCAAAAAACATGATTGCCAAATATTCCTAGCAAAGATGCACAGCATGCATCAAATGCACTTGTTGCATAAAATCATATCCGGGCAAGAAGAATTCATAATGATTTACATGGGTGTCAAGATGGCAATCCTGTGCTTGTTGAGGTATCCAGGAAACAAAAATACAAATGATGAATGGAATGATAAACCACAAAATGATAATATTATTATTATTGATAATAATTATTTTTTTTAAAGATGGGGGGCTTCTGTCCTCAGATATATGACATATTTTTCTATAAGATTTTCAATCACTTGATTGAAAAACACTTACAATTGATTTCACTTCATAAAGTTCCCACATTCTTGGTCCATGACAAACTCTTCAAACAAACCATCTAACCTCTTATATATGCATCTCAAAGTCTTTGTTTGGTGCAAGAGATAGAAGCACACTTGACATATATATGGTCAAATAGTGCTGTGTAGGAAATAAGACAGCAATTGAAGCAACTGTATGAAACCTTAGCCACAACAGCTTTTGTACAAAATGTCCAAAATAATAGACAAAAAGGAGTTTGGGGCTTGAATTTGGGGTATGAGTCATATAGCCATCTTATAACGTTGCCTGGCGTATTCAATTAACCCGACAAAAAGTATCAGATAAACAAAAATGTAGGCTGCAGCTGCAAAAACAATCCTTACGTTAAATACCAATGAGAAACCAGTTTTTAAAAGGATGAAGAAACACCATGGAACTATACTCTACTCAACTCTAAAACTGTTGTTACAATAGAAGCCTACATCCAGATCACAATTCATTTAACCTTTTATCAGCCACTAGGTGAACATTTATTATTTGCAGTGTCTCTTTAAGTTACAATGAATAAAAATCCACTTGAAACTACATATTATTATTATGTTGTTCACTCATTATCTCACTTGTGTATTGTTTTTCGTACTCATTCAATTATTGATTGTATGTGAACATATTTTTTTGGGTCATCCCTATGGATATCCTTTGTTCTGCTATGAGCGAATGTTTTTTTGTTGGCAAAAAAGTCAAGGTTAATCATCAATGTCAAGGCTAATAATATTGACCTAGTCATTATATTTGTTTGAATTTCCTTCTATTTCAAGTCATAAAAGATAAAAATAAACATCTCTAGAGAAGTCATTGGGTAAAATTCACCCGCCAGTGATGAATGTGAATGGCAAGAGACAAAAAAGGTTAAAAATATGTTCAAGATCTCCAGGGTCTGGATACAACTAAATCTATGAAATCTAATTTCCGATTTTTAGCAAATTAAGATGGTGTAGTTAAAGTTATCGTCCTTACACTGTCCAAAGATTTTTGTTACCCCACATTAGGACCAAGCTGCACTTCTTGGCTAAAAACAAGTGGGAAATTGACAAAACCTTTTAACCATGAAATGTCCTGAAAACCATTCCGTCCAGGACCTCAACATCTCACAGCTAGGGATGCACCCTATAACTATGCTTCCCAACATACAACTTTCTGGCTTTCAATTATCTTCCAAACCCATGAAGTGGTAATAAATGTGTTCATTTTAATTATTCATAAACATAAAAGATGTCTGCAGGAGATGTCATGCAGATGTCTTTCATTTTTCATTCCATTTGGGGATGAACACTATTTTGTCAAGAATATCTAAGGGAAACAAATCAATTGCTTTAGAGATATATTTGTCCTGAAACTAAGACTACCATTAACAATGAACAAGTTTTATATCTAAATGGAAGAGAACAAAATAATCAGAACTTCTAATAATAAAGACTGAAAGGCAAATGAAATGAAAAAGTAGAAATAATAATAGTAGAAGACTGCTTTCACTTTCAATATTGCTGTTGCTGGTATCTTCTCAGACCTTGACTGTGCTGACTCTTGTAAACAAATCAACTCCTGATGTGGTCCACAATTGCAGAGAACCTTAATGAAACCCAACAATATTCAATCACTAGAGACTGGGTTAAAGGTAATACAAATAAAACAAGGAACTTTCATTTCAAAAGACCTAGTATTACTTGCAGCAGTAGTTACTCGGTGTCCTTAAATTCACTGTTCACACATTTCCAAAGTTTTTACAAAATAAATGGAAACAGAAAATCTTCAGTCCTTTCATCCCATAGTGCAGGCATACCATGTCTTGTTCTTATCAATATCACACTGTTTGTTAAGAAAAAAATCCAAACTATCTTGAAGCCACCATTGATGCAAGTGCACCGAGTCCAAGTGCTGTGAAAAGAACTCCTTTCCAAATCTTTTCCTCAAATTCTCCTTGATCTGGGAAGTACTCCACAAATGCATCCTGGAATAGAAATGAATGACTGAATAATGAAAATTGTTACCATCTTACTTTAAAAGTTCATTTTAATTATTTTATAATAAAAATTTATAAACATTTATCAACCCAAACATCACCTAACTCCCAGCATCGAATTCTAGTCTACTACCTACGTTTTTATACATTGCGAATGATCCTTGGGTTATTTCTGTCTTTTTCTAAATTCTAAGAATTGAATTGAATACATTTTATTCAGGATTTGATGGCCATTGGCCCATATATCCGCAAAGATAAACACAACATTTTGAAACGACACTAAAAAGAAAAGCTATACATTCCTTTCTATATAAGTACAAGGAGCGAGAGACATTTTAAATCTTTTTTACCGTACATGGTAAACCATAGTTAGATCCCTATAAAACAATTTTAATTAACCCACAACAATGGTCTCTCAGATAGATATTTAACATGATATAACTTTATTTATAATCAGAACATATAGGCCTACTTGTTTTTTAATATACCTTGAAAACACGTATTTACATATTATATTATTTTATCCTATTCATGTTATATTATTATTCATTTCAATAACTTCATCATCATTCATTTTTTCATTATTATTATTATCTCAAAAATCTGCGTTAGTAGCTGTTGCAAATGCCCTGTCAGAAGGTTTGAAGGTGTTTTGTGGTATCACCGGCGTCAGTCTTAGTAAGAAGAGAGCACTGTAAACGCCTTTTTTTAATGTGAATTGATGAAGGCGTTCTTCTGTATTATTATCAGCGCCAGACTGTCTGCATCTCAATCGTCTCGCAAACGCCTTTAAATCAAGTTTGAAGGCGTTTTGTGGTGTCTTTGCGAGGAGTCAGCATGAGATTCTAGCTTGCTAAACGCCTTATCACGACGAGAAGGAAGGCGTTTGTAGCGATACGTTTTATTCAAATTTTCTTGAGAGTTTTGGCAAGTTTTGGTTCTAGAGACTGATGTTTTTAGAGAATTCTAATTTGTATCCAAATGAGAAATATAAAGAATTCGTGCCAAAATGAAAAAGGCGTTTTGTCATTATCACGTTAGTGTTAGTATAGTTGTCCAGTCCAGTAGTGCTAGCTAGCTAGACTTAGACCCCTCTACTCTAGACTCTAGTGACTAGTTAGTAGTACTAGTACTACTTCACTAACTACTGACTAGTGGCGTGGTGTGTAGTGGGTCTCTTTGAACAACTTTTTTTCCTTATTTCTGAAAGATACACGTACAAGTAAGGTGTCTATTGCCATTCATATAAGGCGACATTCCATAAATTCTTACTTACCCAACCACCATGGTCCAAAATCCACTGACCAAGTTTATTTGCCACATATTTTCCAACAAATAAGGCAATTTTCTCAGAGTAGGCTACTCCAATTCTATTTTTCTCGAGATTAGTTTGGCTTTCATTGCTTTGAATAGGGCTGTCATTTGCCAAGTGATACTGTGCTATCCTTGCAGCAAAAGCATACACTGCTACAATACGACCCCAGTTGACTTGACCATCATCAAATATTTCATCTGCTACGATTACGAATGTTGCAAAAGCACTGTTTTCATCTGGTTTCAAGCGATTCACCATCCCTTTGAAAACAAGATCATGGCGATCTGAAAGTTCTCTCACAGTTCTTCTCAAAGTTTTACAATGCCGGTTTGGGGGTCTCTTGGGGCTTGACACTCCAAAACTATAGAGAAGATCTTGTGCAATGAATTCTGCTTCACGACGAACCTCATCCAAGGGGGATGTTGCGAATGTTTGTGTACTGTCGTCAGTGACTTTAAAAATTTCGTTCAATCCCTCTGTCTGAGGTGACAACAGACCAAAACGTTGTGTCATCTGAGAAAACATATTTTGTTTTGAAACAGCCATCCTTACACACAAAATGAATGTAAACCTAATACGTAAACTAACCCCCTAAGCCTAGAAGAAGATAACACAAAGAATAGTAACGCAAACAAGTATCATGGCGATTAAATATGGCTGACACAAATTCACAGATGCCAGACTTTATTAAGTTGGAGAGCCAAACCATTAAAAAAAAGAGCCAAATTTAGATACGCACTGAATTACAAACGACAAAATAATAATAATAATAATAATAATAATAATAATAATAATAATAATAATAATAATAATAATAATAATAATAAT
>JARFNW010136493.1:0-10825 GCA_031763155.1 Dirona albolineata | reverse complement strand
AGAGAGAGAGAGAGAGAGAGAGAGAGAGAGAGAGAGAGAGAGAGAGAGAGAGAGAGACAGAGAGAGAGACAGAGAGAGACATAGAGAGACAGAGAGAAAGACAGAGAGAGACATAGAGAGATTTAGAGTTTGAGACAGTGGGAATATAATGTAGTTTATTATCAGGCTTGGTGAGACGTGGGTCGAGACGTGGGTCGTGACGTGGGTCGTGAAGTGGGTCGTGACAGCTCTATAAAATAAATATATATAAATAGAATTCCCTGTATTCATGGAAATTTGTCTTCAGGGTCTCTCCCGAGGGTAGACAGGAATAACCCAGGCGTTAGCCGCAGAGCAGCGCCGCAATGTAGTATCGAGGTCTTGAGGGGAATAAACATATAATATAGGGACCTTTCGTTTGGCCGAGTGTAAATAAAATCAAGTTATTTTTATGAATAATCATGCCGTGAATAGTTAGTAAGTCTCAACAATTCTGAAATTACTTTGGTTTATTTGTTTTGGGATTTATTTTTATTTTGTACTTTTTTTTTACATCGGCAGATGGTCAAATTGGCTACGTTTTGCCTACAAATATATCGGTAGATAGGATAGAAAGAGTTGATAATTGTCACTTGAATTGGAGCTAATCTAATCAATATACGTACTTTATATTTCCACACGTCATAATAGCACTATCATCTTCGGAATCTCAACCAATCATCTCACACCATTCAGTCTGTGTCCTCCATTACTACTATCCATTTATCCATTCGCGTATCTTCCCATCATCTCCCAATCAACCTCGCGGCCATAATTTCACACCTAAAACTCATTAAACGTTAAAGCCTCTCCTCCCTAACTAGAAGAAAGCTGAAAGGTCCCTGGGGCAAACGAGACTGCCGGCAACTCGCGAGCACTCCGTGAACAAACAAAACAAAAATAGATGGAAATGATCGATAACAAATAGATAATAGGTTACGGCACTTTTCCTTTGAAGCGGTGCGACGCACAGTTGTGAATGGACACCGATACGAGACGGAGATAAGACGCGTCAGATAGTGACGATGGGAGATTTCTAGTTTCCTATAATGGGCTAGGATAGATAGATAGATAGATAGACGGGTGAATAACTTGATCATTATATATAATATGAAGAAGACATATGTATGTCATAAACAGATGGCGAGGGGTTTACCACCAACCAACCAGTTGAATGAAATCAAATTCGTTCGACGTCAGTGACCGAGTGAGTATTCAGGCTACAACGACTCGAGATCGAAAGACCCCGCGTTCGAATCCTGGCTGGAGGCTACCGATGTTGAGTCCTTGTGATTTAATATCGATCTCAGGAATTAATGAACATCCAGCTACAAGCAGTGAAATTTATAGTATTGTCAGTAAGTTAGTACGTTGAGCCTTACAGGCTGCCCTACTGTATGCTCCCAATGGCAATTGAGAAGATATATTGAATGACACAGCCGGCTGCGGGATAAATGATGTTTGTGGGCCAATCCGTGGACATGGAGACGGACAGTATAACATAATAGTAGTACATTACTCCAGTCATTTACAAGAATAAAATCTACGTCCCATCATACTCAGCACTGAGCTTGGGGAACAGACTTGAATATATTATAAGGCACACAACGTTTTTATCAATTTATCTATTTACTACGTCACATATCACTATCAGCAGACCAGCGCCTTTCGTAAACTCTTAGCACATTTTGGCCCAATCCTATTTGACATCTTCAACATTGAATAATACTCAAAAACATGACGTAGTTATTGTGATTCCCTGAGTGCACATTCGTCTTATCTGTCAACGTAGCGTTTGTGTACACGGCCGCAGGTCATAATTTGCGGTTTGTCCAGTAATGTCCAACTATATATCATTATCTTACACAAACTATTCAACTGACCAGTACATAGCCGCCCTGCTGACCAACCAGCACAATGGTCAACCTATCTAATCCCCGACAATGAACTGAATGGACTGGTCACTATTAAAGGACTGGATTGCAATTTCCGCGTCACCTCCTTACGGCCTTCAATTTGTTAGCAGTTATTCAACCCTGCCTACTCTCTCCGGATGGTTTACAGTTTGCACAACTACCAGATTCTGATGGCTGGTTAGGTTTCCCTGGGACTGGCTTCGCTGAATAGCTGGTTAGATTTATCTATCAAGGACTGGGATTCGCTCAGTCAATGGCTGGTTTACTGGACTACAGGTTTATCAGTGACTCCACGGCTGGTTAGGTTTATCGGTGTGGGGCGCAGACAAATGTCGGATACCTTCCTAGTCTCTGGCGTGGGTTGACAATGGGACATTATCGGGCCAATACTAACTGACCCCAGTGGCCGTGTCGCGTCCATTGCATGCTGCTGGCACTGACCAGATATAAGGGGATGACCTGTGGACGGACTGACTACGACCATAACATCGTCTTCCGCGCGGAGAATAGAGAGACTTTGTGATTGTCAGTCATACAGTGCCACAAAATATAATATGTAACCGGGATGTACCGGGATAAGCACCGGATGTGCGGGCACCAGGACTCTTTCTTAAAGACTTACTCTGTCTGGGTCGAATGTAATACGTCCCGACATGAAACGAAACGAATGAAGACAATGGTGTTTGATTGCACGCCTTATGTCACGTGCCGACTAGACTAGACAACCTACGATGAGTGGGCCAGTTCGGGCCAACGACGAGATCTTAATCGGCCTAAAGTGACTTTTCCCGAGTAGGTTCGGTGTGTCAAGTTACTGACGGACCCTAATCTACTCTGGGAAAAGCCACCTTGCGACATACTTTGCATCACATCATCATCAACACACCATGACCAATTTCACGTGTCTCAAATGGTTTACTCCTATTTCATACATTTACTTGGGTATTTTTGACGTGATATACTTTGAGAGTCACTCGGCCCACGTAATGGTTGACTAAAGGCCTTTAGTAAAGTGTTGCGGATGAGCAAGTCAAAGGTCACGACCTATATTCTGTGCATTAGTCGTGACTAGAGACTATAGGGACTATTAGTTATGCCAGCAACGCGGGTGCCTATTGAATATGTTACATTTTATTCCATTCATAACATAAATCCATTCAACAGACGTACATTAATAAACGTCGTCATCCTTATAGGGTGGTTTATGTGAGAAATGTGGGTTCCAGACAAGAAATGTGGGCTCCAGACAAGAAATGTGGGCTCCAGGCAAGAAATGAGGGCTCCAGACAAGAAATGTGGGCTCCAGACAAGAAATGTGGGCTCCAGACAAGAAATGTGGGCTCCAGACAAGAAATGTGGGCTCCAGGCAAGAAATGAGGGCTCCAGACAAGAAATGAGGGCTCCAGACAAGAAATGTGGGCTGTCATAAGCTACCAATCCTAATAAAATGAAGGCAAAAACAACACCATGATGGTATAGCCTCAAGTTTAAAACAAACAACAAAAACAACGTTTCGGATCTCCCCTTCGTCAATTAGCAGTATGCACTCCTTGCGAATGTCGCCAGGGATCGGCTACAAAAAAGCCCCAGAATGCATCTTGACTCGTTCACCGCCGACCGAAGGATTGTGTACCATTTATTCTATATTCTCTATCTCGACTACAATATGAATTACAATTTAGTTACTACTTTCCACAACATTTGCTAAACAAAAAAATAGTTACATCAACGCCATAAACATTCGTGTAATATGTAAATAAAATGAATGCCAATGAAATAGATCATTAAAGTATTTGTGTTTGACAGTGAAATATGAAGTTAAAGACGATGTTTTTAAGATAGTATAGTAAGAACCAATTGAAGGGGATTCCCCCATCTCCTTCCTGAGGCAAAAAAATAATAATTTTAAAATAAAGATTGGCAGTGAAACGGTTAATTGGCCCACCAAGTCAATATCACACCTTACGACACCGCCTGTAGTGCGTGCGCATTTGAACGGAGAGTTCCCACTTTTAAATTATTTATTACATTTTCTAGCCCATCCTGTAGCCTGGTCAAAGAAGGCAAACACATTACCGATCCCTACCATAATTAATTCATCAGCATCACTCTAGTAGGTCGGCAAAAAGGAAAGTGTTAAACATAAAAGTATTGATGTTATTGGTCTGTTTATTATACGCCACGCCAGAATGACAAAGGGCAGGAGCGGCACTGGTGTTCCTCTCCGACCTAGCCTAGATACAGTCAATGGGCATCCCACTTCTGCATGAGCTAATTCACTTATCATGCGGATGATTCGCCGAAGGGGTGGCGCAGCCTAGGTGGTAGAAAGAAAAGAAAAGAAAGAAAGAGAAAACAGAAAGAAAGAAAGAGAAAACAGAAAGAAAGAAAGAGAAAACAGAAAGAAAGAAAGAAAGGGAGAGAGAAAGAAAAAATCAATGAATGAAAAGCAAAGCAAAACAAAGGAAGACGTGACACTTACGGGTCATGTAAAACGGGATGGAGTTAATGGGTGGTTTGTTCTTTATATAATTTGTGGGGAGAGGGGGGGGGGGGGTCTTTTCAAGACTATAATTATTGTTTCGTTTTAGTACTATAGTAAAGTCAAACCACTCGTCCTTACAAATAAAAGGCTAAATCCAACTTATGATCTGATAATAACATGACGTCACTCGATCCAAAAGTAAATTAAAAAAAACATAAAAACAAGAAACCGTGTGAAATAACCAGCAACAGGGGAGGTAACAACAAAACAGTTTGAATGCTGTATAATTTGGGATCATTCTTTTATCTATTTATTTATAGGAGTAAGAAAAGTACCCATGTACCCATTCTAAAGAATGGGATAAATCTATGCCAATACAACAAAAATGTTTTTCCTCCTTTCACCATCGAAGAGCTCTACAACAACGCACGCAAACAATGTTCAGTTGTCCGCACTAATGAGCATCGTCAAAACGATTCATAATTTGTATTGTCTACATAAGATATGTCGGATTGTTGTTGCCTTTGACTTTGTGAAACTGATTTTTTTTTTTTAAGGGTTTAAATTGAAATATTGAATAAATATTCATTAGTCGCATTTCTTATTTAAAGTACGCCCACGGACGTCTTCAGTATCTAAGAAACACATCCTGTATTGTTGCAGAATTCTTAGAACCCGAATCAAAAAAGACTTAAGACTCTGAACATTCGACCCCTAGCTCCAACTAACATAGTGTGAAAACATACGGTACATTAATATTATTGACTTGATTTAATGTCATACGAGAAACGTGACTTTGTGATGAATGAAGCAAAAATGGGACTTTTCCGCAGATATGAATAAATAGGTACTCAATTATATATCGTATACAAATTCTATTGAGATGACATAACTTGAACGTTCCCGGCCACACATCCTCCCATCTTACCTAGAACCGTGTCTATTGTATTATATCATATACACACTCGAAAGGTACAAAGGGGATTGGGGGGGGGGGGGGGATTGGCGAGGAAAGAAAGGATTAAACAAACAAAAGAAAAACCACGCACTACTACCAGTCTACTCTCTTACAAAATTGTTATATTGTGAACTAAAATTAACCCTATATATTATATCATAGCGCCATAAAAATAAAGCACAGAATAGAAAACATAACATAAAATAGGAGGCAAAAGAAGTCATAAAACCGTTTGAAGACATTGTGTTTGCTTTCAATTTCTATCTGGATAACTTGTTTAAATGTTTAACGAATAAAGCTGTAAAGAAGAAGAAAAAAAAAGAAAAGAAAAGGAGACATCGTACAATAAGAAAGTAATAAAAAATAATAAGAAACACTAAAATTACCTGGCCACATTGTCTCTCTATGACATTCGCCAGAGTCCCCTTGTTTGGTGGGGGGGGGGGGGGGGTCTTAAAACTTTTTTAAAAAGGTAAAGTCGTAAACATAGGGATCAATGCAACATTTAACAATAATATTATAAAAACACTCGAACAACATTAAAATTCGTTTAATAATAATAATCTCTCATCCTTGAAAGAGTTGAACGCACATCACAAACTTTAATGCTATGGGATTGAGAATAATACCTGCAACAGCCACCTGATGCAATGAAACGTGAATGAAGACTGAACCTTCAATCATCTGTATTTTGAATGACAAGAATGTGAACACGTCCATAAAAACGGAACGGTAGGATTCAAAACTAAACATTTTTTTAATATTTTTTTTCAAAAAATGAAATATTGAAAGAAAGAGAAAGGGAAGGTAAGAAAGTAAGATAGAGGGGAAAAGAAAGAAAGAATAAGAAAGAATGAAAGAAAGAAAGAATGAAAGAAATAAAGAATGAAAGAATGAAAGAAAGAAATAATGAAAGAAAGAAAGGAAACCAAAAGAGAAAGGAAGGATGGAAGGGAGAATTGTGTGTGTGTATGTGTGTGTGTGTGTGTGTGTGTGTGTGTGTGTGTGTGCGTGTATATACGTGTGTGTGTGTGTGTGTGTGTGTTTGAGGAAGAGTCCACTCTTTGCAATTTAGAACCTCCGTTTGTTCTTGTATCTCCATCTGTTTATCACCCCATCCTAGATGACAAACAAAAACACACGGTGAGTGAAAAGAGTGAGAAACAAAAGGACACCACAAACACAACAACAATATACTATCATCATCAAAAACTCCATCAAACCACCCACACTACATTGCCTCCTTTACAAAATAACTCGTTAACGGTCACTGCGGCCAAACATGCGAGAAAAAAAGCAACTGCCAACTTCGATATTAGAACAATAATGTAAGAATCGTTCACTTCGATATTAGAACAATAATGTAAGAATCGTTCACTTCGATATTAGAACAATAATGGGGTTTTTTTAATCTTTCACTTCGATATGTTCTAACAGTTCTAACAGCAATATGTAAAACAATAATCGTTCACTTCGATATTAGAACAATATGTCAAAAACAATCGTTCACTTCGATATTGGAACAATAATACGGTTTTTTTAAATCGTTCACTCCAATCGATTGTTCTCGTAAAGGCAGTATGACCAAAGTCCGAGGCCCCCTACAGCGCTCTTCATTCTCTTCCTTAACAATACTCGCTATTTCATCGATTGCTATTTCATTCATGTATTATACATGACATTTATACCTAGGGTGCGTTTCAATATCGTAAGATCGATTTAAGTTATAACATGGCTCGAACTTGCTGCTTTGAAAATGTCTTTCTCACCCCCAAAGGTTATTGGGACGTTACCAACGGTTTTGGAAGCTAAGATAATGTCGATGGATATTGTAAAACGCCGATCTAGAGCCCTTTCTTCTCTCCTCTTTTCCCCTTCTCCTCTTCACCATCATCTGCATACCATAATAATATCATAATGTTTTCAAATATCTTCAATCAATTTGACAAATAACATTCCAGGTCACCCACCCCCCTTCTCCAACCCCCCCCCCCCCCAACCAATCCCACAACCACAACGGCTCGTCCCGTTCCCTGTGTCTACTGTCTACTCCATTTAATCACAATAATAATATTATCATTTTTAATCGTATACATTTTCCCCTCCTCTAAATGACAAGTTCTTTATTTATCAAAAACTAAGCTTTGTGCTCGGACCAGAGGCAATAAAATGAGGAGAAAAACCCTTGCCACGGCTGCATTGAGGCCTGGCGTTCTGAGTTGTAAGGGGAATTGGGGGTGGGCGGAGACCAGGCTATACACTCATAAAATTACCTTTATTTAAAATGGGGTAAGGTGCTAGGCCAGGGCTAGCTGCCTGATTCGTGTAGCAGGGGTAGATGGATACTACGTACGATCACACGAATTGAGATTTGAGGGGGGTGGGTGGGGGGAGAAAGGGAAGAGGACGAGAGGGGTGTGGGAGGAGTTATAAAGAGTGATAAAGGGTAAAGAGTGATAAAGGGTAAAGAGAGAGGAAGGCCGAGTGCTGAGAGAAAGACAAGTGTCTTTTTTCCTCTCAGACCGAGTGTAATTCAATTCAAGGAAGGTAAAAGAAAGCGAAAAGGGGGGGGGGGGGTCGAATAGAGTGATGGAGAGTATGGAGAGTACAGAGAGAGGAGGATAGAGTGTGATTCAATTCAAGGAAATGGGAGGGGGGGGGAGTCGAAAAGAGTGATAAAAGAGTAAAGAGAGAGGAGGGCAGAGGGTGATTCAATTCAAGGAAAGGGAAAAGTTAGTGAAGGGGAGAGGGAGGAGGGGGGGGGAGTCGAAAAGAGTGATAAAGAGTAAAGAGGGAGGAGGAGGGCCAAGTGTGACTCATTCCAATACACATCCTCTCTGTGAGAGCTGGTGAGATCTACATTTTCTTCTTCTCTGCGACAATTATTCATGGTTGCCAGGTTGTCATT
Source organism: Dirona albolineata (assembly GCA_031763155.1). NCBI lineage: Eukaryota > Metazoa > Mollusca > Gastropoda > Nudibranchia > Dironidae > Dirona > Dirona albolineata. The sequence continues at coordinate 2,540 of JARFNW010136493.1, read as the reverse complement.
TTCCTTCCAGCCAAATACATTCAGAAAGTTGGCTTTTTTATTTTCCTCCCAGCCAAATACGTTCAGAAAGTTGGCTATTTTATTCTCAACTGGGTTAGAGTTTGTTTGTTTCTTTATCAAACAAAAAAAAAGCTCGTTTCTTGTCCAAGTTGGATTTTGTTTTTATTGTTGGTTGATGGAAATAATGCCTGTTTTCTCCATTTTACAAAAAAATATTTTCGTTTGCACTCTTGATTAGACCTGACTGACAACCTTTCTTTTCATTTGTTTCCCTGGACCCGTCTCTTCTATATTTCTATTATTTTTTTTACTGCTTGTTTTTGTCTTAAATCTAAATTTAGTTTCTTTCAAATCAAAAGATCTGGCAGACTGGCAGTCCCCCCTTGTGACAATGAGGACAATCCCACTCGTATAGCCTGTTGCTTTTCAATTTGAACAATGCATCGAGCAGGCTGATAAGAGGAACGCATTAGGCCCGCGTATCAGCTATTCATAATAATATTAATAATAATAACACACACTCTACGTATGAAAACAACATTTAAAAAGGAAGGCTTTGAGTTGTGTGTAAGTGTATGTAATGTGCCCTCTCCGCTAATGCAAAGTGAGGACGTTCAAACATAACCAACAATATCATAATTTATACGCATTATATTCTCCGTTGTTCCCTCTGGCTTAACGTTTGCTCGTTTATTTGCTTGTTTATTTGTTTGTTTGTTTGTTTGTTTGAGGAGGAGGAGACGTCGTCACATTATTGGTTATATCACAAGTCGTGCTGGGGAATAGTGATGACGACAGGTTGAGGGCCCAGGGCAAACGAACAGGACTCGTAGCCAAATGTTCATAGTGCTTAATATGTCAACACAGTGAGAAGAAGGTCTATTGCGGAGAGATAAATATTATTATGTTCATGATAAATAATTCAGAAGAAAAGATGGGAGGACAACGTGCACGAGTGGACAGGCCTGAGTTTCAGCGACTCCCACAGAGTCACGGACTCTCCCACAGAGTCACGGACTCTCCCACAGAGTCACGGACTCTCCCACAGAGTCACGGACTCTCCCACAGAGTCATGGACTCTCCCACAGAGTCACGGACTCAGGCCACGGAAGACCGGAACAGATGGAATGGAGGGGAATAGATCAAAACCGTTTGCTTGGTTTTTCCTTTTCCCCGAGGTCGTTCTATTGTGAGTAAAAAGTAGCGCGGCAAACAAATTTCTAATGGTGAATAAGGAATCTCATGATGTGTTTTCGGTACTTCCCGAATAGCAAGGTCAAGTTGCTGGGGAAAACCTTCTAACGATCTAGTCCTTTTGTTTTACAGTCATCAGTGGTCGCCCAACGACCAGCACGGTCACGGGATCAGTAGGAGAGGTCTAAATAATTCTAGTGTGGCAGATCTGATTACCTACATTCAGGGTCGAGTGTCTGGCCGGTTACAGTCTATTTCGCCACACTGATGAAATAGTCAGAGTCAATTCATGGCACTTCTCCCTCGTCACATAGAATATATCGATATGGGTTCGATGTAATTGGTACGTATAACAAGTTTACTATTCCCCTCTCAGTGGGATAATGTAACAGTTACAGCGGAGAGATATAAGTGTATGTCTGTGGTGACAGTGAGAGACAAGAAGAGAAAAAATAATAAAAAGATCCGATGGTCAGTCAAGGACAGCAGATGCAAATTAAGAACGTGATCAAGTGAAAAATGGAGAGGATGCAGGAATTATACATCGATTAACTGTACTTATTTCTCATTCAAGTTTTTCAACACAGTGTAACAGTCTTCAGCCTTCCATAGGGAACAAAGCCTAACATACGTTCAGCAAACACGTGTTGATTAATAAAAGTAACAACTCAACACAGTCTATAAAGTAGATATTTTCATGTCATTACTACTTACTACAACAACAAACAACACAATTGGGCTGAAAAACTAAAATATTTGCAGAGGGACTAAAACTGTGTAGACACCGTGCGTTCCTTCTGAAACCAATCTACAACAGCTCTCGTGCCTATGATTGCTTCAAAAGTTGAAATATTTTTTGGGTCAATTTACGTGCACACATCAAGTAACTTTTCCTCTTTTTGCTTTTTTCTTTTTTACTTGTTTAAATGAACGAAACGAAACGTCTGAAATTTGAAAGCTGGTTGCACGTATCATCAGTGTTCATGTGTGTATTGAGCAGAATTGCCAAACAGCAAAGTTCAAACGTAGTCGTTAAAAAACGAGGCTACAAACAGGGCTACTAGAAAGGAAACAAAGAAAAAGTTTCTCAATTTTTCAGTTTAACGCCATTTTCGTCACTGTACCCAAAGCTGACATCAAAGGGGGTGGCATCTCTTTTATGTCCTTGATCTGCGGATAAATACCTAAGGGCCAAAGCCTGCCGTGAAAACTTATTTTTCGGAGAAAGAAGCGAAAATTTGAAGCAAAATAAGAGCAAATAAAAACGATGATGATGATAGTGGTGGTGGTGGTGGTGGTGGTGGTGGTGGTGGTGGTGGTGGTGGTGGTGGTGGTGGTGGTGGTGG
>JARFNW010136482.1:0-10825 GCA_031763155.1 Dirona albolineata | reverse complement strand
AAACATAAAAACATACATAAATGGACAAGGGTGTGCGAAGAAAGAAATGAAAGATCAATTATAGACTATATTATAGTGAGCAATAGATTGTTCTATAATACGAATAATGTTAGGGTTAAACGAGGAGCAGAGATATACAGTGATCACTTTCTATTTGAGAAATAGAGTGCCTGATGGGAGAGCGAATTGAATTTCATCCTTGCAGAAATCGTATACTCTCTTTTTCATATTTCTTTGTTTAATTTCTCAATTTGTTGTTTTCTTCTTTTTTTTTCTATGATATTTTTGTATCATGAATGTGACCTCTGTTTTCACACTAAGCAAAATTTACATTTTTGTTGTTCCTCATGGCAAGTGCTATTAGACTCAATCACATCATAATCGTTATCTACATGGTCATTACATAATCTCCTTTCCTCACACACAATTAGATGTTGTATGCCACCACCACCACACCCAAAATAATAATCATCATCTGCATCATCATCACCATTATCATCATCATCACCGTCATCACCATCATCATCTGCATCATCATGATGAAGAATTTTTATGGCACCACACTTTCTTCAAATGCTCAATGGTGCATCACAGTTATAATGTATTTTTAAGGTAGAGAACAGATACATTCATTATATACATACATTAAAGCTACCCACTAGAAATCATACAATACATGATACAACTTGTTGAAATTAAATAGGGTAAATCATCCATTATCTTAGTAGTACATTTTATTAAAGATTTGTCGTTAATCTTTATCACTGTCATTATTCCAATTTCATCTGCTCTCTTTACAGGACCCTCCTTTGGTGCGGGGGCTGAACAACAGTCTGGCCTTCTTCCTTCATGACCTTCTGTCCCTCTTGGACCGAGGGTTTGTGTTCCAGCTCATCAGGCAGTATTGTCGTGCTGTAAGTAACAGGAGTCACAGTGGGCTGATCCCCTGCTTGCCTTAAGAATCTTGATCCATAGATTTTTCATCTCTGTATCAGGCCATGTGTACTAGTCGGGCACAGACTTGCACTTAACCTGGATATGTTTTAGCTGGGTCTGCGCATTGATGCCTTCTGCCTTGTACACTGTCCTCGGCCCAACACAGAGCTGGTCCCTACACTGTTTAATTACGGTTCTGAAGGGAACAGATAACAAATAAAGTAACAGGAGTCATAAAGTGGTCCTTCAATTAGACTTAATTGCCCTGCCAAGAGATCATTTCCTTGATGCATGTCTTTGTAAATTGACTAGTTTAGTGCAGAAGCGCCAGTTTGGCATAGTGTTTAAAATGAGTCTTGAATAATAAATAGTTACGGAAACTTAAATGTCAGGTATTCTGGCAGGCAAACAAACAGAAAGATAAAGGATAAAAGAGAGAAGTTTTAGTTGTCTGCAAACCCTGTAACTTCATGAAGTGCTTGTATTTTATCATAAACGCAGTTGTTGTAAACCACCCAATACTCATGAGAGTAACCGCTATATAATATATTTCATTCCTTCTATTTTGTTCTGATTTATTGACCCAGATGTCCAAGAAGATGAAACAGGTGTCTGAAATGACATGTCTGATGTTACTACGCTTGGATTTCCTCCGCATTGTTTGCAGCCATGAGCATTTCCTACCCCTCAACCTTGCCTTTGCCACCCCCTTAACCCCTACTGGATTGCACTCCCCCACCAGTTCCATCACCTCTCACAGTTCCATCACCTCCACCTCCACCTTAGTGGACCGTCTCAGCTTCTACAGCCTCACCCCTCAGTTCAGATCCCAGCACTACCTGGTGGGACTGGTGCTTACAGATCTAGCCATTGCTTTTGAATCCAGGTATCATTTGGTTATTGCCTGTTTCTGTTCATTTCAAAGGATGTTAGGTGACTTTAGTTTTTTTAGTGGAGAGAACGACCTCTATTAAATCACCTTAAAGTGATGCGTCCGTTTAACATTAATTTGAGGAGGATACAATGGTATTAGTTGAATTAATGTATGTCATATATAAAAAAAAAAACTGACTTAGTTTCAACTTTAAGGAAGGCAAAAAAACTTAAGAGATATTATCTTGATTCAAGGCATCTTATACATTTACCATTTTATTAAACAGATCAAGATTATATTCTGCCATTAAGTCTCATTGGAAAATTAATGATTAATATATGACATTTTATGTTTGTTTGTGTCCAGCAATCCAGTCATTCACTCTGTGGCCATCAACGTGGTAAAGAATTTGCTGTTCAACCATGATTTGGACATACGATACACAGACCCGGAGGTGAAGAGTCGTCTGGCTAATCTATACCTGCCACTCATTGCCATTGTTATGGACGCTCTGCCTCAGCTGCACGACCCCAATCTGGAGACGAAGAGAGGGGATGAGGAAGGAGACAAGATCAACCAGCGCATTGCCATGGCCATAGCTGGGTCTAACGTGGTCAGTCGGATACACAACACAGGCATTACCATGGGCCAAAACTATGATGATGCCGATGGTAGTAAGGTAAGTTGAAGACATTATTATACCAATGTTCCTGAAATATGTTTTCTCAAAATTTCTTCTTTAATCCATGAACTGCCACAAATAGAACAACGATGGACATCTTTTAAATGTTTCATTTAAGAAAATGTGTGTTCAGTGCCACAAGCTGTAGTTCATCGCTCTTAATATTCACTTTATTATTTTAGAATAACAATAGTAATTTGAAAATCATTGTTTTGAAAAGTGTACGGAAAATTTGCAGAGATGAGTAGCTCTATCCCATTTACATATCATCATTCAGAATCTGAATCAAAAGTAGCTTGAAACCTCTACAAATCATCATTCAGAATCCCAATCAAAAGTAGCTTGAAACCTCTACATATCATCATTCAGAATCCCAATCAAAAGTAGCTTGAAACCTCTACAAATCATCATTGAGAATCCCAATCAAAAGTAGCTTGAAACCTCTACATATCTAAATATGAAAAGGCACAAACACACATTAGATTTAACTTGGATGCTGCAGAAGGGTCTCAAATTTAACAATGAACCAATGTGAACAACTAAAAGACAATATTCCATTCCATCTGATTTTAGGATTGCCCCCAATTCAAATGGATCCAACTGAAAAGTCATAATTGCTTGAATTGAATAATACACTATCTTACCAGAATCGCAAGACCCCGTTGACTCTGGAATCAACTCGCAGCCTGTTGATTTGTTTCCTGTGGGTATTGAAGAACTCCAAACAGTCAGTGTTGAAGAAATGGTGGTCAGAGCTTCCCATGACACGTCTCGCCACACTGCAAGAAGTCTTGTACTTGGCTGTCTCTAACTTTGAATATAGGGTGAGTTCATACTATTCTTTGGTAAAATATATTTTCTCCCTCTTTAGTATACACTCATTTTGACAGACAATTGATAGTGAAATTGATGATAGATCAATCAGAAGTTTGTTTCGAGGGTCAATCACTTTTTTTGAAGCTCATTCATTGAAATTCTCTATCTTCAAAAATTTTGTCATTCGACTGAGTGTAATTCATATATAGATGATAAATGATAATGATTGAAATTGTGTTTTATACTGGTGTTCATCCCAATGGTGGTGGAACAAACCTCGGACCATCTAAGCCTCTTGGGTTGAGGAATTTTTCTTATTTAAGATATCGTTTTGTCCTTGATTAAGCAAATTAATTTAACTGATACTACATTATTGGCATAGAAATATGTATTAAGACTATTGTTCCTGATTGAATTTTTCTTCAAAAGCCTCTGTACTGTTTATGTTTTGGGTCAAGGCATATGGTAGAGATGTCTTCGATTTTATACTTAAGATATGAACATCATAATACAGTCCACTCTGCTTAATCGCAAGTCATCGGGAATCAAGAATTTGTTGTGATTATCAGAAATTGTGATTAAGTTGAATAGATGAAAAACGATTGTGAGAGGTCATAATGAATTGCATTGTGTAAGTTTATCCGTTCCCTTTTAGTTTAGGGCTTGTGACTCACCACTTGGTCATGGCCTCATTAGAAAGAATTGTTTTGTTTTTGTTATTTGTTTTCATGTCAATGTTTTTTGTTTTGTTTTTTTCTTTTTTCCTTCTTAAAATGTTTTGGTATTGTTTTTGACTTTTTGACTCTTAAAAAAAAAAAAGATTTAATTTGATTTTATTGTTTGCCTTAAAACTAATGCGTTACAGATGAGTGAGGATAGTGTTAAGGGATGTTAGCGTTTTGAGTTTGTGAAACCAGTCAGCTGTTTGAAGAGAATATTTTCAACTAAATATTAGGAAATGATAAGATCTGGTAAGATAATCCAAATGACTGACCATGCTGACCTCGTTTACGAAAGGTAATGGTGTGTCTATTGACTAAAGGCCGACTCTAATGAATGATTATTTGAATTGTGATTGAATAGTGTGGACTGTATTTTGATACATATTAAATAGTAATGATGGAAGCTGAGACAGTGACGATGATATTCGCTGAATGATGTTGTGAATGAAATAGATTTTGTGAATCCAGAATGCTTGTTTTTACCCCTATCAAACATGTTTTTGCTTGCTCTTTCCTCATGATTTGCGTTGTTTTTCCTATGGTCTTTGGGGCTTTATAGAAATAAAACATTTAAGTTGCCGTCAGCTATTTATTGTTAGCATGTAATTCTTGTACAAATAGTTTTGACAATTAACTTTTACGAACTGTAAAAATGTAAAGTGAATATAGAGATTACGGAATCACTCAAAAGTGATGTAGACTAAAAGAGAAGAAAAAGGCCGGTTGTTTTCTTACAAAAGATCCTTCCATGAAAAAAATCAACAAAGGTTTATGATGTGATGTGCTTTTGGAAGATACGTTGATGATAATCTGCAACATTTTCGTGTGCCAGAGATCAGTATAACACAAGTTATAGGGTGGTTATAAGAATAGGACCTGAAATTGAAAGTGACTAAAATTCAACCAAAACATTTGCACTCTTTTTTGTATTTAAAAAAAACATCATGAAATATGAATTTGTAAAACAATGCCATAAAAACCATTTGAGCATTTCAATGCATTTTGTGTTGTTGGTAACGTGGAGATTTTGTTTGACTCCAATCATCCTTTACTTTAACATGTTGATAAGACTACTATCCGATGTCACACCCAACTGGAGGTACTGCCTTTGTGTGATGCCTCATGGTAATCTGCCACTGACTGTTGGACCGTGTCAGTGATGTCTGCAGTCCTTCTACTTGGGAGGCGACTTGCACGACTTAGTCTATCGTGGGATTTCTGTATTCTGATTCTCAGATGAATCAACCTTCTAAACTAATTCACAGATTTGTGAAGTGTCCTTTTTGGCAACTTAATATTCTTTCCATAGTTAACAAAAAAGTTTATTTTTTATTTTTTTTACCGCCCTATAGTTTGGGAATTTGCTAATCTTAATGCACGTTCATTGGCACAGTCTTGTGTGAAATACTTTATCACAAAAATAGACAATCTAGGACAATTGTAATGTTTTGATAACAAAGATTTACATGATGTAAAAACATGATTTGTGTTCCATGAATATTGTGTAATCTGTGTGTATATTTGCATTTGAAGATGTGTAGTACAATGATTGAAGTGAATGACCTAATCCATTTTAACATGTTGTTTTCAAATGAGTGACCCTAACCATTGTTGAAGCATCTTGATTTTGATGTGTAATTTTGTTATTTTCATGTCATAAAGATATGCAGTTTGTTTGTAAATGTGTGCTCATGGAATACAAAATGAGATGAAATCATCATCTTGATTAACATATAATGATGCAAATTGACTAATTCAGGACGTGTTACTGGTGTGCGGTAAAATCTGTTTGTTTGGGAAGGGTTCAGTATCCCACTGTATTTGTCCCCCAACTGCTTTCATACATAGATTATCATTACTGAACTGTCAGGCCAGCTATCCCTATGGTCACAAGGAGAACATTTTCTTTGTTGTTGCTCCAGGTGACAAACATGTTGATTCACCCAACAACAAATCAGAGGAAATGGTTTGACCAAATGGAAAGCAGTGAAATATCCCCAGGATGAAAATGTCATATAAAAATAGTTGCATGTATTTTTTCTTGTATTATTGATACTGCTGGGGATTCAATTATTTTATTTTTTTGCGTGACTAATTTTGTGAAAATTTACCTGTAATAATTCCCTGTTGAATTTTGAAAAAGACTGATAGCTGGTTTGACACATTTAGTATTGATATCTAAGTTGATGCTATTTTTTGAGGAGACATATCGTCAAATAGCTGTGGTGAAGGTTGGTTTTTTTTTGCCATGGTGACCTGTGCGAAATTCAAAGATATAAACTAGGTACCTGTTCAATTTAAAATGTTTTAAATATTTTTCAAGCAGTTAGGTTTGTGTTATCAATGCAAATCATCATCCATGTCATTAGAAATTTCTGTTTCTTCTTTGCAACGTGAATAAACAGTAGAAGACCATTTCTATACATCAGGTTTCATTGAAGTTGTTAGATCAATGAAACAGTATGCCTAATCCTCAGGTTGAAATTGTAGCTCACACTTTTTAATGGAACATTACAGAGGCTACCTTCCATAGATAGTGATTTGCATGACAACCTTTCTCTTAGTTGAGATGTAAGAAAACTCGACTATACTTAAGGCCTTTGAACAGAGTTGTGCAGGAATATTTGTCTAATTATCATTATATAGATTTTCATTGGCATGATCATGAAAGCATGGTGATGGTATGATTCCCAAGACATGAATTGGATATTGTACTCAAACACTGAATATTTCCTGGTTACACGGAATGGATTTCGAATGCCTTACTGAATGCCACGTTAGTCACCCTTTTGTAGTGTGTATTGTGTCTGACATAGCCCCTTTTTTTATAAAAAACAAATCTCAAGAATGTTGAACTGGGTAATGGTGTGATTTAATCCTCCCCATTTAGTACTTGAAGTGAAGAAAGTCTTGTACTCTCTTAGAGAATGGAAAGTGTGCAATTCTTTGTATTGGTCCTTACCAAATAAATGTTTATCCAAGAATAGTGTATGTTTCAGAAATATTTGTATTTGTTTAGATCTTTTTTCTACTCATTTAGTTTGAAATATTATCAGTAATAAGACAGTAAATGAGATTTGATTATAGGAACAACACTCTACACTTGTGTAGTATTATGTATCAGCATTTCACATGCAGAAAAAAACCGCCACAAATGTGTTGCAAGAAATCAAAGAAGCAAAGTAAATTATATATGTACGTAAATCTTGTTGACAAATGAATTCGACTTCAGGCAAAATGGGCTTCAGCACCAATAGTAGAAAAATTCTTCCGACGCACGTGGTCAGATGAGACCCTGGAAGATTGGTCTGCTGCCACAGATCGTAATGGTGACCGAGGGAGCCCCAGCCCCACCCTGGGGGCCATTGGTATGGTCAGACCCAAGAGCTACACTTTACCCAAGTCTCAGTCGCTCCATGAACAGCTGTGGGAGGGGATACAGCGGAAGTCTGTGGATCTCCTCCGTGGCGGCACCAATCTGCTGGCACGGACCAACAGCCGTGAGGAGACTCCTGGACCACAGGTAGGAATGAATGGATAATCCAGGCAATCGGCGGGTTGCTGTGCTGTTTCTTTCATTGATATTTTGTGGTTTTGTCCCTGTTGGTGTGCAGCATATATACATGTAATCGATCCTTGTTCATTATTACAAAGCTTCTTTTTCAAATTTCTGACGCTTGAGTTTAAAGAAGTAAAAAGTAAATCCCGAACTACCTGAAATCCTTACCATGTTTGTTACTGTGGATCATATACCAGGACAGGAGTTAGTGTCTCTGTTAACAAAAAAGTTTTTTACCATCCCGCTTAGGTTGATCATTAGTTGTTTTGTATTTTAACCTGTGTAGGTTAATTTGTTTGGAGGCAAAAGTGGAATTGTTGACAGGCATTTTGAGCTCATTGTATTTTCTATTCAATTACTCTGCTTGAAACAATTTTAAGAAGTCTTTGTATTATATATCCTAATGAAAGCATGCAAATTATACCTGTATGTCCTACTCAAATACTGGACTGGCACTCACATAATGGTTTATAAAAAGATTATTGTTTATATATATATATATTATATATATATATCTTTCTTTCTTTATCAATATCCCATGGTATCTTCTGGTGTCAGTTTATATAATATGTATATATGGTTTACAAGATATATCAAATCATTGGGCTTGAATATGGCCTGTTGAATGAGCTATTGTGTAAACATTCGCTATCAAGGTCATCCAACTTTGCAGCCTCACAGTTTTCCTTATGACTGCTGTGAGTGCTTTCCATTCTTCCCTATTGATGGGGTCATTCATTGGACAATGCAGTTGACACCGGTGGATGTCCAGCCAGTTTTAAGTTTTCTTTTTGCCTGTTGAAAACACATTTTAGAAACAGAAATAGTTTTTCAGCTTTTGTATCAAGAAACTGATTGATATGGATCACTGAACTTTTGAAAGTTGCTGGAAATATCAGACAGAAAGATTTCCACTGTAGAAATAATGATTGTATAAGATACAAAACTACAAGACCATGCTATGTCTGACGATGGTGAAGATGATGAAGCTGCCAAAGGTAGAGAAGAATGATTAGAAAAAGATCAGAAAAATATAGTGTATTTAAAAACCTAAGAATATTAATAGGCCCCTACTTATTTAATTATAATTCAATTGATGATGTGAACTGTGTCTGTTCTGAGGTAATTTTTGTTTTATAAAACAATCGTAGTGATCAATGTATGTATTTATATCTGTGCTTTTCTGTCCAATATTGTTTTGTTTTTTAAAGTTTTAAATTGTAATATTGTGTTTTTAAATTTCATTGTCCAACACCTGTGATTCTTTATTGAAATTTGACTATTTAAAAAAATGTATCTGATCTCATTACCTGCTGGTCTTGTATTTATGCATGCTGTCACATATGAATGAACATTGTATGAAATATCTAACTTATACAATGGTGTAAATAAACTTGGATGACTATCTATGTACTGGACAAGCACTGTACTGTATTGAAATTACCAGCATTTTGTTTTCCTTTTGGATGAATTGCCCTCTTATTTATTTTGTATACCAATGATTATTTTATGTGGTATGGTTACATGTTTGCAATTCAAAGTGTAGTGTTCAAGAAATGTTGTAAAATCTACAGCTTCAAAATACTTCCAACAAAAGATGATGTATCAAACCTTGATTTTTGTTTGTCACATGTTGCTATGGACGCAAGTGTTTTTCGTGTTATTTAAACTAAGTGATGTATTCAGAAATAAGATTTGATGTGATATCCTACACATATAGGCTGTGTGTCTTACTTTTCATTTTCATGCACTCAAGGAGGCCTTGATTTTTGTGGTATTTTATTGTATCCATTTCTTAAAGGGAAGTTTCTTTTTATGTACGGAGGAGTGTCTCGGTTGATCGGGATGGGAAAAAATGTATTGAGATAATTACTGGTAGTTTGTCCAAGGAAATTTATGTACCCGCTTTGGACAAAGTACTGCATTCTCCTTGAAAGAAGCTGTTCAACTATCTATGATATCAAAATATTGCAAGTCATGCAGCACACAAGGGGACCAGAGACCAGGGCAGACCTTACCATGTGATAGATCTACACTCAATAACAGCATGAGGGCGTATGCAGTCGTGGTGGTTTATATCCACTTTGTTATGTATTTCATCATTATGTTTGTTTTGTTGTACCCGTACAAATAATGTGATTATTTTTTCACCTGCAAAAGTTTTTTTAGAGAGGTTATTTTGATTTATTAGAAAAATCTAGCCTCTTTATCTTCTGATATATTTGTCTTTATTTCTCATATTGAAACCATTCTACTCATATTGAAACCATACTACTCATATTGAAACCATACCTACCTTACAGGGTAAAAAAACCACCACTCAGTGTTCCCAGCAGACATTGAAGAAGAGTGTGGATATGAAATCTCGACTCGAGGAAGCTATTTTAGGCACAGGAAATGCCCGAACAGAAATGATGATGAGACGTCGTCAGAATTCGCAAGCGTCCTTATCTCGTAAGTTTGTACTTTCTTTCTTTCTTAATTTATTTTGAAAATTAAGTGTTTACATCCGAAAATAATGCTAGATATATTGCCTTCAGTTTTTGTGGGATCTAAAATTTCAGATGGAGTGCAGTGGCCTTGCAGTTCGTGTTCTTCTACAGACACAGAAGGTACCAAAGTCAATACCTGCTGCCCTGGAGTTCTATTAAATTACTTCCCTCCTCAGATGGGGTGAAAAAGCATGAGGTCCTGTGGTACGTTGAAGAACCCAAGCCAAAGCAATTGCACAATTTTTAGAGAATAGGCCACTGGTGACCACTGTCCTGGCAACATTAAAATTCTACCCACCAGGCAATGGGATGATCACCTGCTTGTCTTTGACTTTTATACAAAGAGTTTCCAGTTCTATGTTCTATGTAGCTGGTCCCTACACTGCACTCTGATAGAAAAAGCTAATGGATAAGGAAGAAACAACAAAAAGTTTAGATGTGTAGACAATGGTTTTGTGTCCAAATGTTCAGTATTTATAAGAAGCACTCTGAACTTCTGAAAGGGAACTAAGTATTTAAATCATTCTTTATTCACTGCAGTATTTAAAATGAAATGAGACAAACAAAGCAGGTTAAAAAATTTGAACTTCTTGGGGTTTCTGTATATAAAATTCGAAGGATTCTTGTCACAGAACTGTAAAGATAAAGATAATAATGATAATAATATATGGCATTTATATAGCGCTTATCCACAATCATCACCATGCTCTAAGCGCTTTACAGTAGCACATTTACCCCGGGTAA
>JARFNW010136471.1:0-10825 GCA_031763155.1 Dirona albolineata | reverse complement strand
CACACACACACACACACACACATATACACGTATGTATGCACTCAGTATTCCCTAATGCCTGTAATCATTAGTATCGACTGCGTTCCTTTCAAATCGTTCTGAAATAATCATAGTCAATGACGGACTTAATGTTTTTAATCATCGGGGTTTATGGCTGGCTGGCTGGTTGGATGGTCCCTGCAGGGTTGATGGTATAATGTAGGAATTTATATTTTCCTTTATAATAGAGAGGTGCAAAAAACCCAAGATATACTCTACTTCATGCCAAGCAGTGTGTTAACCAAAAAAAATTAATAATAAGACCATTAATATAACGCCCTCCCCCTTTTAGCTCAAGGCGCTTTACAACAAAATCACAATGGCATAATATAATCATAAAAACATATCATCATTAATAGAGACATAAAATATAATAGGAGTATAATCATATAATGATGTTTTGTACCGAATGGCCTGGTAGCTAATTCTGATTTTGAAAAAAAAATATTGGGTTACTTTTAATCCCAAAATCCAACTCATTTGGTCCTGGGCCATACTCACAGACAGTACGTTGGATATTAGCCCATTTTGGCATGATCTTTTTTGCATTGGATTATGCCCACAACATGGCATGAACACCATAATAATCACGTCATGTTTGGAGTAGAATTCAGTACAATAAGATTGTGCCAAAATGTGGTAACAGTTAACGTGCGGTGTGTATGTGTGTACGCCCCCCTGCGTCCATATACACAGACCATACGTTAACTGTTAGCATATTTTTGACGCACTCATATTGCATTGAATTCTACTCACAACATAACGTGATTACAGTTAATTTCAACCTGCACACATGTCTTATCAGTTAATAATAGCGTCTGTGTTTATGGCCCCTTGGGCCGTATACACAGACTGTACGTAAACTCTCAGCACATTTTTGCACAATCTTATTGCGGGGGATTATACTCAAAACATGACGTAATTGTTATGGTGACTGTGTCATGTTTTGAGAATGATTCAATGCAAAATGATTGTGTCAAAATGTGCCAACAGTTTACGTGCAGTCTGTGAGTTCGGGCGCAGCGCCCATATTATTAACAGACCATAGGTTAGCTGGTAGCACATTTTGGCACAATTTTATATTTCAAGGATTACATGAATAATACAATGAATCATGCAATGTTGTGAGCATAATTCACTGAATAAGGTTGTGCCAAAATGTTTTAACAGCACTTCATGTACAGTCTGTGAATACGACGGATGCAGGTCTACAGATAAAATATTCCCTGGATGTCATAATATCCCATCGTCATTGATTTGTCCTTAAGAGCCATTGGGCCCTTAAAGGCCACATACACGTTAGCATCGATGGTTGGAGGCCAGGGGCCGTATTAACAGACCATACGTAAACTGTTAGAACACTTTGCACAACCTTATTGCAGTGAATTATACTCACAACATTGCATTATTCATGTACTTTTTTAAAGTACAAAATCGTGCCAAAATGTGCTAACAGTTAACGTACGGTCTGTGAATACCGGCGCAGGGGCCGTATACAAAGACTGCACGTAAACTTTTTGCACATTTAGGCACAATTTTATTATTATTGCAGTGAATTATACTCAAAACATGGCATTAGTCACTACAACATCAATCATGTAATGTTTTGATTACAATTCACTGCAATAGAAATGTCCCCAAATCTGCTGTCAGTTTACGTAAGGCCTGTGCATACGGCCCGACCCGCCACGGGACCCCAGGCCGGACCCAAGCCTGCAATTTTTGGCCACCCTCGCACCATCCGACACCCTGGTGAATCTTTGGTGCGCACCGCTTTCCATGACGGACAGGACGACCTCTCACTTGCTGAGATATAAAAGATCAGCGCCGGTATTCACAGACCGTAGATAAACTGTTAACCCACTTTGGCACAATCATTTTGCATTTAATCATACTCACAATATGGCATAGTCACCATAGTAATCGCGTCATGTTTTGAGTATAATTCACTGTAATAAGATTGTGCAAAAATATGCTAACAGTTTACGTACAGTCAGTGTATACGGTCCCAGGTTTATATAAATATTTTCCCTTTTTTTTTACAATTTTTCATATTTACAATAGGTTTTTGGTATGAAACCTATTGTAAACTTAACACTGATCAAGAATCTGAAGTCAAAATTTCAACAATCGAAAATAAATTGACAGCATCATCATCATTATCATTATCGTCATTGTCACCGTCGTCGTCATCATCATCGTCGTCGTCCTCCTCCTCCTGCTCCTCATCTTCTCTCCCCTTCTTCTTTTCTATCTTTTGCTTTTTCTTCTTTTTCTTCACACTCCTACCAATTCTCACTACTCTCACTCCTCCACCTAGTCATTGTTTGTATCCTTCCTCCTCTCTTCCTCCTCCTCCTCTATGTTTTTCTCCTTTTTATTCCTCATCTCCTTCTTCTTTCTCACCTACTTTTCAATAATTAAACGTTAAACAATACCACAGTAATAACATGTGCCCGAATATACAAACAATTTACGAGGGGACTGTGAACTGTGAATGTAATATAATATACAGGCGCAGAGACAGCAAGCAAGCGAGCGAGCGAGTGAGAGTCGCTTGTCCAGTGGGGAGACGAGTGCCTACATTATGAACCTCATCTATAATAGCCGACGTCTGTGATGAGAGAGTGAGTACCAGTCGCCCCCCGTGCTAGCTATAATTTGTCTACGGGAAACGGCGAGTATTTATTGCCCTCGCTCGTTTTGTTGTTACCGTCCCGTTGCTCCCAATCACGCCCTCAAGGGAGTCGTAGATAATAATATATTAGAATATAACATGTCGCTTGTTCATGTCATGTCATTTGGCATTTCATTTCATTGGTTTTAGCTATGTACACAATAAATAAAAGGTGACGTCCAAGGATGTATATTTTGTGATAGAGACATGGTGTGTCTTTAGTATTGAGGATGGGGAATTTACATCGTAAGCATCGCTAATCGTCGTTGTCGTTGTCGTTGTCATTATCATCATCAGCGCCGTCATCATTACCGTCGTCATTGGTGTCGTTATTACCAAAACCACCACAATCATCTTCTTTTTCTTCTTTTTCTCCTTGTCCTTTTTTTTCTTTTTCTTCTTGATCTTATTCTTCTCCTCCTCCTCCTCCTCCTCCTTCTTCTTCTTCTTCTTCTTCTTCTTCTTCTTCTTCTTCTTCTTCTTCTTCTTCTTCTTCTTCTTCTTCTTCTTCTTCGTCTTCTCCTTCTTCTTCTCCATTGTCTTCCTCCTCTCCCTCTTCCTTTTCCTCTTGCTCTTGCTCTTCCTCATCCTCCCCCTTCTTCTTCTTTGTCACATCTCTCACACATATCACGATCCAATACGATGATCACAGTCTTCGGTATGCAAATCCCGAAACTCACACATCCAATCTACATGCAATGATTTCGTCAACCTCTAGCTAGGAATCCGGTCACACATTTCTTCCCAGCTGTGAGCTGGTTACCATCTCTACCAGTTCGAAGTCAGGCATCTTGCCAAAAAGGATTATAACAACGTATCGAAAGCCATACACAATCCCACGATGTTTGGGAGGGATCTGTCTTCCTTTATCAATGATTTTCAGTTAGTTTTATAATGAATTATAAATAAATTTATCTCCATTTTGTCCATAAGGGCAATTTGTCTTTAGTATTTATTTAAGAATATAGACTGCTATAACCCAAGGGTCAGCCACAGTGCCGCGCCGCGCGATATAGGCAATAGGAGTTCAATTTTATTTGAAAGCCAGACTCGAACCCCCAGCAATTTGCATGGTTAGGACAAATTCTTAACCTCACGACCACCGCGACTCTAATTGCTATGAATAATTTTCCTCCAAAAATCCCATTCAGGACTCTTTTTCTTTGCATGAAGTACGTTTGTGTGGGTTACACAACTTGTCCATCCTCACGAAAATATATTATAGTGATAATGATAATGGTAATATAAATGATGAATATTATTAATTCTTATAGTCTACCGCCACTTCTCACTTTCAAACAAACTCTGGGTGCTTTACATTCAAAAATAATTAATAGATTACCAAAACATGGTGCATGTGCGGAAAAATAAAAATATACAACATAAAAACTCAAAGCAACACACTCTACTGTGATATAGATAATAACATGATATTTTTACAACATTAAAAAGATCTTTAACTTATTTTGGAAAATTTCGAGGGAATCATATGCTCTCCAAACACGGTGCAAGTTATTCCAAAGCGTCAGGCCAAAAAAAAAAAGAGAGAAAAAGGTCTATCGACAAATTTAGAGGCCTGATTGTTCTAATTCCATCTAATGCTGTCCATCTCTAATGGTGTCCATCTCTAATGCTGTCCATCTTTAATGTTCTCCACAGATAGGCACCGACGTTTCCAGAACCCGTTTTAAGACAACAATCTCAACAACAACAATATCAATTCTTGTCATGAACGTCTCCACCCTTCACCAACCACGGATCGTCCAATTCATCACAAAATCACGACAATCGAAATGAACGAAGGGGCGTTGAGATAACAAACCAAATAAACGCCCTTGTGTTTACTATTTCATCGATTCATTCTTTTTAAATAATATCATGTTTCAAGGCATGCTACTACATAGATAGTTAGTTACTACTGATCAAATTTGATTTGCGATCCCTTCTAATAAGTGCGATGTGACAAACTTGTGGATTTCTTTCTCTCCATTTTGTTTTAATCATATTATTATTATTATTTTTGTGAATCGTGGTTTTTTTTAAATATAAGAACGACGACATTATTTCTCCGATTTTTCTGTGGATGAATTTTACTTAATTTATTGTCAGCATCATCATAATGTGTTGTTAGAACGGAATATATTTCTGTTGTCTGCCGTCGGAGGCAGAGAGCGACAAGCCACATAATGAAATAGTTACATTATTCTTTCATGTTGAGTTATCTACGCTGCATTTTACGTCATCCTGTTTGTGGCAAACGAATATTTGCATAATATCATAAAACAAATAGTAAGATTTCTTGTTTAAAATCACAAGCAAATAAACAAAGCCCCCCCCCCTTCCCCCCCCCCCACTTTCCAAAAAAAAACAAAAACAAACAAAAACCCCAAAACAAAACAAACATCAAACTAACAAAAAACAAATAATTCAAACAAAAACCAAATAAATAGAAATAAAAAGGAAATAATATGATAAAAATGAACACGTTAAGATAAAATATTATTCCCAAGGCCAATAACTAACCCATCAACATTAGAGCCTATCTAATTTGATCATCATCGGCAACAACGGCGGTATCAGAATTTCCCAGAAATGCCTCGAAAGATGTCAATGTTTGATGTCGTAATATCATCATTATGTGCCTTACTCTTCCTCAACCTCCCGTCCACATCGACAACAGCCGAGAACCAAACTCGCTTAACGTTCGAGATCGTGGTCATGGTCCCACTCAAGGGAGACAAGCAAGTCGGGACGGAGGTCATCGCGGCTGCGAACAAGGCGATTGACCAGTCTACCCTTGATAAGATGGTCATACCGTCCATTCGGTCTGGTGGATACGACTTCAAGATCAGTCTCGTCGACACGGAATGCGACACGGGGATGGGCTTGGGGGAGGTAGTCGGTCTGGTCACTAAACTGTCGGACGAGGGGAAGGCTGTCGACGCTTTTATAGGTAAGATTCGATCTATGGTCATAATTTTGTTTACAGTTGTTACAAGAAAAGGCGAAGGGAAGTTACATGTTTTACACATGTCGAGCGACATCTTTGATGTTTATCGAGTCCCCTTTATGCCGCAAAAAGCAGTGTAGGGGCCAGCCATGTGTCAAGTTATGAAGGGTGTACATGGCAATTGGAAGTAAATCCAAATGACAACGAGGACTAACACCATTCATCACCTTACACATGGCTAGAAATACTCTGCATTAGAAATTAAAGACGAGCAGGTGATGAGCCCCCTGCGACATCCTACGGGGCCGATACTATCAGCTTGAGATCACCGACTTGTGTTTGATGATAAATATAGTATGTGTTCGTGCTTGTTAGCTTATGAAGGGAAAGCCCAAAACGTTATTTGTTTTGTTACTTGTTTAAAAATTGGAGCTATACCATTTTTGACTACTGTCTGGGTACACATTCAGACCTGAGTTGAGTGATAAAAAAATGAATAAAGAGTCTTTTCCAAGGACTCAACATCGGTAGATCCAGCCAGGATTTTGAACTAGGGACTTTTCGATCTCGAGTTGAGTAGCCTAACCACTCAGCCACTTGTGATTCAAACAATATATCTTAATCTAACGTTAAATTTCCATTACTTTGGCAGCGAATATAGAGAATATAATTTCCCGCCGAATGATTTTTTTCACGTAAAGAAAATCGCCAAATAAAACAATGCGATTGTTTGGGAATTTTAAAATTATCTATTGTTCCCCGGAGCTAAGAAATGTGCGTCATTTGTGTAGACTCAACTCAGTACCGCATCTCTTCCGCCTTCCCAAAACAAACGTTTAATTTGTTTTCCATCTTTCTTTTCTCTCTGCGCCTTGTAATCAGCAGAATACAATGCCTGACCAGCGATGCGTAAAATTGACATTTTCCCTGGGGCTTTCGATTTGACAATGAATCACTTAACTGACTGGTCGGAAGTCATTTCAATGGACAGATTACGTTCTAGGATTCTATAACAATGACATGTCTAGCTTGTCCCTAAGGTCGGATCTACCTATAGTGGTGGGTTCAATGAGTGCATCCGTCCAAAAGTTGTCCTGGTCTTTCTATTGTGCCTTTTCAAATAAATTATAACTGTAGGCAACTTAGGTTTTTTTCCGGTGAACAAACAATTACTTTATCATTGATTCCAGAGTAAAGATTTTAACTGAAAGGTTGATCCATATTGAACAGATTAACTGAAAGGTTGATCCATATTGAACAGATTAACTGAAAGGTTGATTCATATTGAACAGATTAACTGAAAGGTTGATCCATATTGAAAAGATTAACTGAAAGGTTGATCCATATTGAACAGATTAACTGAAAGGTTGATCCATATTGAACAGATTAACTGAAAGATTGATCCATATTGAACAGATTAAAGTAAGAAGGAATGAGGGCTGCCAGAAGCTAAAATATATTTTTAAAATGAGGTATGCAATAAAATGGGTGAAAATGGTGTAGCTCCAAAGGCAAAACAAATAGACTTAACAACAAACGTTTCGGGTCTCCCCTTCATCAGCCTACAAGCACAGATTAAATAATAAAATCAAGATGCATTTACCAAACGTCATGGGGCCGTATTCACAGACCCTACCTTAACTGATAAAACGTTTTTGCACACAGCCAGCAAATCACGATGATTACGTCATATTTTTCAAAGTAAAATTTAATGTTAAATGACGTCGAGTTAGTAATACTGTGCCACAGAATGATAGTGGGATAATGTAACAGTGCCAGTGAGAGACAAGAACAGAAAATAGAAACAAATATTTTCGTCGACCGGGGGAATCGAACCCATGCCTGCCTCGGCAACACCGCCTTGCCGTGAACACAAAAAAAAACCAGCACACTTCTACCTCAGGGCTAATCCGCCACCTCTCACTATAATATCTAGACTATGAAACCATCTTTCATGTAAAAACATTTTCCTTACATCTGATTTGCGATAGAGGGCAACATAATAATCAATAGAGTCATTAACTGCACCCCCACCCCCACCCTTTCCTAAAAAACAATCAAACAAATCAACAAAACAAAACAAAAACAAAACAAAATAAAAAAAACCCCACAAAAAAACAAAAACAAAGCAAAAACAAAGCAAAAACAAAAGAAACAAAAAAAAAAATAGATACATAACAATTTAAAAAAAAAATCAATAACAACAACAATGATAACAACAACAACAAAACCAACAACAAAAACAAACCACAAAAAAAACAACCCGACAACCCCCCCCCCCCCAAAAAAAACCAACTAAACCCCAACAAAAAAGACCCACAAAACAAACAAACAAAAAACAAAAACAAAAAGCAAATAAAAAAAAAAAACAACAACAACAGTAACAACAACGACAACTTAATCAGAACCCCCCCCCCCCCAAAACAAAAAAACCAAAAAAAACCACCACAGAAAAATAAAAATAAAATAAAAATAAAGTAAAAAATGTAAAATGTAATGCACCATGACATAGAGAGCACCTTTAATTGCCGCCTTGTAATGAATTCAATCACTCACTGACAGATTATCAAATTACGTTTCTAGAACAGCGATATCGATTATCGAGTCGTCACCAAAAATCGTACATCGTTTATGGGATCGATGGCCTCGATTTACCGGGGGCTACGCACGAAATGAAAGTCATAATCTGTATAGACTCAATTCGGTGACGACCCTTTTTAAACGTTTAATTTGTTTTCCATCTTTCGTTTCTCTCACTCTGTGTCTCGTAATCAGTGCGATACAATGAGGCCTGGGGCCGTATTAACGCTTAAGACATGTGTGCAGGATGAGAATCACTATAATCACGTTATGTTGTGAGTAGAAAAAATTGCGATATGATTGTGCCAAAATGTTCTAACACTTAACGTATGGTCTGTGAATACCGGCGCTGCACATTAATTACCCTCACATGTCCAAACTTGGTTTTTTTTCCTTCTCGGAATCTTGAGAAGGCAACCTAACAATAGATCAAACCCGTTGGATGGGTTTTCCATTCCCCCGAGGTCGTTCTATTGTGAGTGAAAAGGACCATAACAAACAACTTTCCAACAGGACAAGATCGCTAGAAGGTCCCCCCCCCCCCCAACCTGACCTTGCTATTCGGGAAGTACCGAAAACAAAATCATGGAAAGTTGTTTGTCACGTTACTTTTTACTCACAATAGAACGACCCTGGGGAAAGGGAAACCCCATCCAACGGTTTTGACCTATGGTGAATAAGGAATGTCATGAATTGTTTTCGGTATTTCCCGGATAGCATGGTCAAGTTGCTGGGGAAAACCCTCCTAACGATCTTGTCCTATAAGTTTAACAGGCTCGCCAACAGGGCGAAGGGCATGGGGAATCAAGGGCCTCCCTGGGATACTAGAGAGGACCACCAGGTTAGCTCAAACAACTAACCATAACACTAATGCATTATGATATCTCAAATATGAATTATCACGAAAGAGAAGAGGATTGAAAGGTGAGAGGTAAAGAGAGGAAGAGATGGAAAGATGGATTGAATGATTGAAAGGTGAGAGATAGAGAGAGGAAGAGATGGAAAGATGGATAGAATGATTGAAAGGTGAGAGATAGAGAGAGGAAGAGATGAAAAGATGGATAGAATGATTGAAATTTAGAGCGTTATAACAGGTACTAACGAAACTAACACAGGCGGCACGGGTTTGAGGCCCGGGACAAAAATGAAATGCGATACAATGTGGCCTGTCCAGCGGCTTCGATATCGTGCTATCCAGGGTTCGAATCCTGACTGAAACTGCCGATGGTGAGCCCCTGGGAAAGACTCTTTTCACATTTTCCCCTCACTCGACTCCGGTGTGAATGAATGCCCAAGAAAAGGCAAAGAAAGATACTGTCCGTATGTTAGTTTGACGAGCCTAAGATCATGCTACTCTTCATATTTTCATTTTCCCCCTAATATTGAAAAACTGTAAAGCGCACAGAGTCTTATAACCTGGTAGTTTGTGAGCAATATAAATGTTTAGTTCTATTATAATTCCTATATTGTATGCTCTCCCATGAAGTGGAGAAAGATCTTGAATGGCATAGCCTGATGGGGGATAAACGATGTAAAGTTAATGAGTTTTTGTTCGGGGATACAATTCAAGTTCTGTTCACAAGTTTATTGCAGGCCATAAGGCCAATTTTTCACCAATACAAATCAAAAAGTCATTGTATCTAATAAAAAAACCCATTAATGCTCTCATTAAAGAGTAAAGAGGATGAGGAGAAAACAAAATAAATAAATAAATAAAACAAAACAAAACAAAACAAAACAAACCCTCAACCACCCCCCCCCCAAAAAAACCAACAAAAAAACAAAAAACAACAACCAAACAAAAATCAAACACAAAAAGGCAAAACACAATCAAAACATACACACACATACACACACACACACACACACACACACACACACAAAACAGACTATAAACCCTTCCTTATCTTCATTTTTTTGTCTCACTATCATACCAATTGAGTCGGATGTCGGTATATCCAAACCCGTGCGTGAAAACGAGCCACAATGACTTTTCTCTTCGAGGCAATCAGGAGGCGCGGTTAAAGTCCGACAGTTTTCAGGGGCTTTCAGAATGTACAAGGCCATGACCCACAAGTACCATCGTAGATAGATTAATCAAAGTAAATATGACAAGAAAGATGAAATAAAGATAAGACACTTTGCCCTGCTTACCTCGTCCTATCGGAGACGGACGTTAAATTCGGAGGTTCCGTTCGGTTGTAGCAGCGTTTGTCCTTGTCCAAAAATTGTATTCGCACCTAACAGGCAGCGTGTGGCGTATTAGGTGTTGAGTGCTCCGTTGCTTACCCGGAGTAAATGTGCTACTGTAAAGCGCTTAGAGCATGGTGATAGTTGTGAATAAGCGCTATATAAATGTCATTTATTATATTATTATACAAGATTAAAATGGAATTGACTTCATTTTGTCCACAAGGGCGCTTCGTCTTTGGGGATTATTTAGAGGAAAAAAAAGGCCGAAATAACTCAAGCGTCAGCCACCGTGCAGCGCCGCAATGTAGTAAATTTTCTAGCCCGGGGTTCGGGGGGGGGGGGGTGGGTTTGGCAAAAAAAAAACCATACCCCAAAGCCCACACGAA
>JARFNW010136460.1:0-10826 GCA_031763155.1 Dirona albolineata | reverse complement strand
CCTTTCCTAACTGGAGAAAGAAAAGAAAAAAGAAATGTGCGAACAATGTCAATTCATTATTGTAATAAAAGCAAAAGTACTGAAATATAGCGTTCCTTTATAGTTAAGAATTTTATTTTTTTCTCTCGATACTCTCAATATATATATATATATATATAAATGCATGCATTACGCTATACTCTCACAACCTATGGCATCCATACTCCTGTTACAGAAAATATATTTTAAAAATAAAAATGTCAGCATCAAACACTGACAGAACCTTCCAGGCTTGCGTCGGAACAGGACAACCTCTCATACTGCATTATCACATTGGGATCACGGCTTGCACTCCCGTCTCTTCTCTTCCTCCTCCTATAAGCCATGACCAGTAACACCAAGATACCTGCCAGAGCTACTGCAATAATCGAGGCTACAAGACCTTTGACCAGCTGTTTGCTTTTGTCTTTAATGATTGGATTTGTCATTGGGTGGACAATCTTCTTCCAGGAGTCAGTGCTCGATGATTCTAAAGACGAATCCGGGGATAAGTCGGAGGGTTTGTTGCATTTATTACTGACACAACAACAGACCTGCTGGGTGATGTTGTCTTTTTGGGTCTGAGGGGGGAAAAAATAATAAAATTATTGTGTCTGTATTGTGTCTGCTCCATCTCCTGTTTCATACCACAATGTAGTGTAGCAAAGGACCACAAGACAGCTGCATTGAAAAAATATGGATCCAATTCTCAAGATACAAATGATCTATTATAAGCAAGCTGCCTGTAACTCATGCCTAATAATAAAGAATTGAAAGTAACATATATATGAGTGCACATTCCTCATAACGTCACGCTTTAATTTCCCCCCAATAACTGTGCTTTTCAGCAGTGACTACTGAAAAAAAGTGCAAAAATCGATTGTCTAATAATTGGAAGTGCATACTTGGCCAAATTTTTTCCTCACCGTCTGACTTCTTTAAATCTCAACAAGCAGAATAAATCTACGTATTAAAAAAAAATGCTCACATTTTGACAAAACTTGAACGCTCCATGTCCATCTAAAT
Source organism: Dirona albolineata (assembly GCA_031763155.1). Taxonomy (NCBI): domain Eukaryota; kingdom Metazoa; phylum Mollusca; class Gastropoda; order Nudibranchia; family Dironidae; genus Dirona; species Dirona albolineata. The sequence goes on along the minus strand of JARFNW010136460.1, from coordinate 9,782 downwards.
TGTCACATGACTTCTCATTGTCACATGAATACGTCTCTTCTGTTTCTCCATTGATGATTTGTGTCTTCGTCATGCAACACGTATCAGGGTGGCTGCATGACTCAAAGGTAACTTGAAACAAAAGGGATAATGAACAAATTTATTTAGTATTTTAAGTACAATGAAGTCTTAACTGTCAATCATCATTCCTTTCCAGAACTTGCGATAATCTAATTTCACACACTCAACAGCCCACCTGTAGATATGTTTAAACGAGCTGCTTCAAACATCTTTAATTTTTTTTTTACTACAAATAAACCTATGGGCCTGAAAGGCCTCATGTGTTTTAAACATTCAGATTGAAATTCAGAAATACTAACAGTTGTACTTCAGGTCGAGGGGTAAAATCTTAAAAAGCTGAATCTTCCATATCTCCTTAGTTTGCGAGTCATTTCATTTATCTTTTTCTTTAATGGTATATTACTATAACATATTACATGCCCCAATAACCAGTTTTTCATTGTTTGGTTCATGTGGTTATCTACTTCTATTTGATAGTCCAGTTACTACATTAGCATAGTCAAATAGAGCAGTGCTGAACAAGTGAAAAACAGATAGGACTGTACTAACAAATGTCAGTACCTAAAGTGTCGATCAGCAGGCATACAAAATTGATTGTCGAGTTTGTTAAAAAGGATCAATATAATGCTAGTTCCATGAATGCATGTTGCACTGTATACAAAATGAATTTGAAGGTAAAATCACACAGGACATGACTAATACATATTTTGAATGACAATTCAATTGCCATTCTTCATGTTACCTTTAGAACTGTTGCCGAGGAAACAAATCTGATTTTCTGCAGGAGCCCTTGGCATCTTGTCGATGTCATTACAGTTGTCTTGGGGGCAGCAATATAGTTTGCCAAACTCTCCCTTTAATACGATCTGGCCATAACAGGACGATAAACAACAGTCAATTCACTTTTGTATATTTCCAGATAAATGAGGGAATGAGAGCTGCTAGAAGCTAAAACAAGGGAGACTCGAAACGTTCAAAGAGACTCGAAACGTTCAAGGAGACTCGAAACGTTCAAATTCAAAAGGAGACTCAAAACGTTCTAAGCTTTGTTTTGCACTCGAAGCTATACCAGTATCTTTTTATGCATTCCTTATATTTTCAGATGTCATATTCTTAACATTGTCCTTTAGCGTAAACCAAGCAATTGGAGTCAATACAGATCCATGTTTTTTTAATTAGTCAGGACCAGATTATGTTTCATATATTATTTCTACATATTTTGGTTTATGCATCACACCCAGCTCGCTGGCCGGATCTGGCCAGCAGACTCTAAATTGATTACGGAACACAGAATGTTATATCCCCTAAGTACTCGTCAAATCTGATCACGAGTTCCAAATAGTGTGTTTGTAACCATACGCCAGATACCAGTTCACCTCCAGAATTTAACCATAGATGAGAGAGTTCCTCAGTCATTGGGGCAGGCAGTTTTTTTTTCTTGCAAATTTCTCCTTGGGGCAGCAAGCTGACTACTCTGTGTTATCTTTTAAAACTATTATTATTTCTAAAAAATACAGAGTTAATGGTTCAACTTCTAAAAGAGAGGGGCAATTATGTTCAGAGAAATTGGTCATTCATAATATAGCAAGTCATGTATGTATGGCAATCAACTTTCTTTGTGGCTCAATTCTGAGACAATAATGACCGTTGCACTCAAGCCTCCTAAGATTGAGCAATAAAAACTGTAACTATTAGATTTGATCTTCTATTTTGTCTGCCAAATTCCATACAACAATTCGTTAAAAACCATCTTGAGAAAAAAATTATGTTTGCCAAAAGAATGAGAATTTAATTAAGATATTACAAACTCTCATTGGATTTGGCAACTATGGGCCTAATCAAAACAGCACTTGTATTATGCATTAGTTTGATGATGCAGTCTTACTATCTTTTTATTGAATAAATGACTTCCACACCCAAACGCAAAAAATAATTTAATCATAAAAACTTACATTGTCGATGACCACGTTACTGTCTTTCCCTTTACAAACATCTTCAAAATCACAAGCAAATTTAGTCTGGACTGATTCTTTCTTAATGTCAGATGGAAGAGTCTCTGATAAAATATGTCGAAAAATGTAACAATGTTCCACAGAAGCACCTGTCACACCATTGGAGGGATTATTTGATGGTTGTTTGTTCTTGATGTCATGAATGTACTCTGTAGCAAGTAAAGATTCAGACAAATGGGATTTATTTGTGATACACGACTGGTTCAAAAGAGCCTCTTTACTGTTAGCATTCATGCCGACATAACAAAACTTTGCTGATGACACCAATCTGTGGAACACAATGAATGGTACAAACAAGACAATGAAACGGAATGCATCAATGTTAATAACATTAAATAATAAAACAAAAATAAATTAGTTAGATAACTAATGATCTCAAAATAATGTCATCATCCACAATAATAACGTATATATTTATATAGCGCTTATTCACGATCATCACCATGCTCTAAGCGCCTTAAAGTAGCACTTATCCCGGGAAAGCAATGGAAAACTCAACACAACAATGATTTCATAACACAGGAAAATTGTCAAGAAGAGGAAGAATCATGCTGTTTTCATAGAGATGTAGACTAGTAGTAGTAGTAGTAGTAGTAGTAGCAGTGAAGTGAAGTATTACATTCATGTCATAGAGATGAAAATCAGTGGACACCAAAATGTGCACACACAGGGAATGAGAAAGATAGAGATAGTGTTTTTTGGGGGTTTTTTTGAGAGTCAGAGTGACACATAAAATACTACACTGAACTGATATAAATATAAATAGAGTCACTTAATAAAATAAAAGTCAGTCTTGTTGTACAGCAAGTATTTTAAAGCTGATCTCCATGGGTAGCCATGGTCATCATAGTCATCGCATTCATATTCATAGTTAGTACTAACTATAACTTATTGTAATAGTAAGTGTTAGTAACACTAACAGCAGTAGTAGTAGTAGTAGTAGTAGAAGAGTAGTACTACTACTACTAATACTAGTTAGTGTAGTAGTAGCAGTAGAAGTAGAAGTAGAGTAGTAGTAAGTAGTTTAATTCAATTAAAAGTAAAAGTAGTTGAATGCAATCAAGTAGAGAGGATTACTTACATGAAAACAAACAGCTCCAAGCAAATAAAAAAATGGATGATTTTGTAACACACGTAAGTGTTGGAATTGGTCATGATGAATCTATGGGGTTACCGAAAGGTAGCGGCAGTATTATTGTTGTAGGTGAAGAATTGGAGGCGGAGACGAAGATGGGTGGAATTAAATGCTTCCTGTTCGATTAGCAATTAAAGTGAAAGTGTCAGACGTTTCTTCAATTTCTTAGCACCAGATCAGAACACATAGCCATACGCATTTAAGGTTATTAAATATATTGTCATCATTTCGCTCAAAATGGACATGATTCGGGCTTCAGATAGAGGACTGGAGTGCTTCCTTTTTCATGACATTTTTTTTTTTATGTTCATTTGTTTGTTATTCCCGGAAGTGATAGAATTGATTGATGGTATATCATACATTAAAATGGTATACAGTGCATATCACTGTGAAATGTAGACAAAAGTATTAATTTATTCATCTCTTACATCGGTCTAGTAATGTATTTTTCTGGTCTAATGCCTATTTAATCGCATTATTTCAAAGTGCATTTTCCATTAAAATCATAAACTGAATTGACGACATTGTAAACGAACGTATAGCTGTAATTTTATAACCTTATATTTTTATCGTAAGGAATCATTATTTTTAGATTCATGGAGAGGGGTAAAACGAAAGTGGTCAAAGGTCCGAATAAATTTAAATTTATGGAATCCCAGACCTATCTATAGACTATATTTAAATTTAGTTGACTTATCACTATCCATAGACGTTGAAACAAAGTTTCGCCATGTCAACCTAACATATGAAAGTTAACCTAAAACAAGTTAAGCTTTATCAGTTCCGAGAAAATCACTTTGCACTCTTTGGCTCTTGACTCATGCCTTGGCTGGGCATGGGGGGAAACTGAAACTAAAACTTAGAATAAGTCTGTCTATTTAAACTTAAACTGGGGACAACTTTTGCTCTTTTGCTTCAAAATATTAGCTGCAAAGGTTACTGTTGACTCACAGCAAGCTTCAGGTAATAATCGCATGTTGTCTCTCCCGTTGGAACCTCTGCCTCTATCACTTCACAATTATTATTATTATAAAATTGAAACTGCCTAGCATTCATCTAAATTTAATTATTAGTCAGCCAGCAGTGTCAGTCAATGAGCAGGGCTCAGCAAGGGCAAGGAGGCTGCTCATTCTCATTGATAAAATCATTAAAGAATTGTTATATAAATTTTCTTTTACTTTTAAGTTTTTAATCATTAATATTAATATAATTTATTAATATTTTAATTAAATGTTGTTAGAATGTAAGTATAATTATAATAATAGTATTATATAATATAGTAATAGTAGGATATATATCTTTATCTAGGTAGTCTAAGGCCAAGTACTATATATATAATACTAATACTATATTTAATTTTAAAAGATTTATTAATAAATATATTATATATTGCCAATTGCCTACTTTTACTTTTGGTGTTAGGCTCTTGATGTGTATACTTGACGATTATCATCAATGAATTTCCTACACAAGGGACAAATCACTATAATTTTGTTTCCCCTTACATTACATCAATTAATTTATTTCCTCTACATTCTACATTCCTTAATAGTTATTATAGAACTTCCCTCCTTGGCCTTATAGATTGTTATATATTCTCTTGACTGATGTGCATCCGATCAGGGCATCTTTCCCTGCTGTTTGCAATCAAATTCTTTCTCAACAGGATTTTATTCTTTCCTTAATTTTAATTCTATTTAACACATTTTCACTTGCCTCGGCATTCGTGGCTGATGAATAGTGAACACAACTCAACAGTTAGTGTTAGCAAGTGTAACATATTTATAGTGGCTATTGAATGAATGGCCCAAAACCCAAAACTGTCACAATAATAGTTAGGCCTGTATAAAAATACATATTATATGAAAAAGTATTGCTTCACCAGCGTCTTGAGTTGAGTCCTTAGCCCTGCTTACCTCCTCCTCCCAGAGGCAGACGTTAAGTTTGGAGGTCACGACAGTTGTAAGCAGCATTCACTGCTGGGCTGGCTCATAATATTTGATGAAAAGGAAAGTAGGCACCCAACATTTTGAAGGGCTCTATAATATTGACATTACGCACAGAAAACTGACTAAAATTTTCAACTGAACAACTGAACAAACTATTACATTTGTTTATGATGCTTTCACTTCACAAATCGAATAGAATATAATTCTATTTCACCATTATTTGTTTTATATACAGGTTGAAGCAGGAATAGACAGAACCATGGAGATAGCACCATCCAAACCCCTCCAGAATGACTGTGCTTCATTAGACTTGGCAACTGCTTCTGCTCTGCAATCATTGCATATAAATGATAACAATGAGGTTTGTATTTAATTATTTCAGGTCTGTTCTTGATGTTGGTTTGCTTGTTTTTGTTATCCAAACCTCTTTATATATTATATCGTAAAAGTAAAGTCCTTTTAGAGCCATGAGGCCCGTAGAGCCGGTGCTTATCCCGGTTTCCGTAGCGTGAAGCGGACCGAGTGACAACACGTCACCCGTCTGGATAGGACGCTGGTCTATCGCAGATTACTTCCCCAGCTGTAAGCGGAGTGAGGCAATTGGAGTAAAGTTTCTTGCCTAAGAAAAACAACGAAGTGGCTGTGATAGGATTCGAACCCACGACCTTCGCCATGAGACTCCGCTGTCCTAACCACTAGGTCACCTCGCCTCCATATTATATCGTAAGGAGGTATACAAAAAAGTGAAAATGGTATAGCTCCAAGTGTAAAACAAGTAAGAAAACAAAGAATGTTTCATCAGCTTACAAGGACATGAAACACAAATCGGTGCTCTCAAACTGGTAGTATCAGAGCTGTGCTTCATTATTATAAAGAAGTACAGGATCAATATTTAATATATATTGTATATGTATATAAATTTACCACCTTAGAGCACATCTTTCATGACGGCTTTTTAAAAATAAATTGAATAGTGCTCTCTGGAAGAAATCAGGTCTCCCCATTTGCATTATCTCCATTTTCATATTTTGCATACATCATACAATCTGTTGGTCACCAAGTAGCTTAGCTTGGGAACTCGACACAGTGTTCTTAAGCAGTGACTATTTTGTGAGTTAATATGGAGAAAACAGGTGTTCATAGTTTAGTAAACATGTCAAAATTGATTTATAGTAATGGAGGGCCAGAACAAGAGAGGAATGGGAAAATGAAGGTGGAGATTGAACCATTACATATGTCAGCACCCATGTTACAGTTACAAGTTCTTCCTTTAAGACCAAGGAATGGTCTTGTTTTAAAATCCTTGATTGTTAATCTTCATAGTGTAACATTTGTCAGCAAGTTTACCAAAAATAAGACAGTGTTCCATTTTTTTTCTTTTTTTTTCTCTATTTTCTAAGGGAAAAGAAGGCAGTGGCCAAGGTGCCTCCAGCTCCAATTCCAACCCTCAATGCAGCAGTATGTCATGTCATGGCGGTGATGTATCCGAGGAAGCTGTCCTTCACAAGCTGGCCAAAATGAACGGTGCCATCAATAAAATGGTGAAAGAACAGCTACAGGATCAACTCAAGAGTTTGGGCTTAAACTCGGGGTACCTTTTTTAAAAATATTTATTTCAATTTATGGAATTTTTTAATTTTGAAAAAAAATAGATGTGTTTGTATTAGATAACCAATTTTGCCTCAGAACAGGATATTTTTTAAAATATCTTTATCTTTTAAATCTTGACCATATGATATGCGAATTGTTAAGGCTATAGCTTACATATAGAATTAGAGTCAGAGGAAGCTTGTTGTGTTTATCGTTATTGGACGTAGGTAATGCTGAAAAGAATTGACAACAACAATTGTTTTTCGGGGTAAAAGACTATCTTTGGAAGTTTAAAATCATATGGGTGACTTGTGCAGGTTCTAGGACTGGACACTGATCTTGTCCCAATACTGCATCATTGGAGATCAATAGAACATATTATAACATTCAGTTGTGTGAAAGAAATTTTATGTCCTTTTCACTAATACTTTATGACATTATCAAATTAATTTTTTTTTCTCCCCTCATCACAGTGGTGTGAAGGAAGTACTTAGAAAAAGACTGAAGAATTACCACAGACGTCAGAGGGTATCCCAGTCCAAAAGACTTCGGCAAGCAGATGAAAGTACGTCTTTCGACTACTTGGTGGTCATAGACTATGAGGCAACATGTGCACGAAACAACGACAACTTTGTCCATGAAATCATTGAGTTCCCCGCTGTCCTCATTGACGTTCCCAACTGTGTGGTGGTGAGGTTTTTTCAACTCGAGTTGTATTATTGAACCTTTCATACTGCAAAGGAATGTAGGGACCAACTGCATGCCCGACCTGGGACAGACAAAAAACACTTGTATGTATGCAAGCAACAAGCACCACGACCAGCAACACGTTGCTGGGCATCTCAAAATTCTATGGATCTGGAAATTAAGATATGGATGAGCAATGCAGTACAAAATGCAGTTTTTTTGTTTTTTAGATAAGTGCCGAGCAAGTGTTTTGTGCCTTTGGTGTTCATTCCCCATGTAGCTACAACAATAGGATTGGGCAGTGGGGATGGAGGAGTTTTGCCTTCTCAAATAATTATTGTGCCTTTCGGTGTTAGGTAGGAGTTTTGCCACCAAAGCAATTCCAGCTGGAATTTATTAATTTATTTTAGCTTGTTCTGTAACCCTTGCTACTTTCTATATTGCCTGTATCTGAACGTTTTTTTACCTTGATTTCATCCACAGTCTGGTGTCTTTCAACGTTTTTGCCGACCCACAGTGAATCCTCGACTAACAGCTTTTTGTACAGAATTGACAGGAATTACTCAGGTGGGTAATGACTTGGCTTCATTATATTTTTTTTTCGGACAAGGTCGTGCGATCTGGCAGTTTCAGCTCTTTTTTCTTATTGTTATCTCATATTGATATGATTGCTGGCAATTTCTTTCAGTTACTTGGGGTGTTAAAAGTGATTTGTTATCTCTTAGTCTTTTAGAGACAGATGTTTGTGCTTTGGAGTGTAGTTGCTGGTCATGCTCTGCATTTTTCTATCTGTGTGTTTCAAATAATTAAAAATGACTCCATAGTCCTTGTTTTTTGTTGTTGATAGGATTAGTAATTGTTGCTGTTTTAGAAACCCATTGTTATAATTAGCAGTCTGCCAAAATAAGTGAAGGATTCCACAAACAGCTACAACCAATTTACATTACCACAACCAGCTACAACCAATTTACGTTCCCACAAACAGCTACAACCAATTTACGTTCCCACAAACAGCTACAACCAATTTACATTCCCACAAACAGCTACAACCAATTTACATTCCCACAAACAGCTACAACCAATTTACATTCCCACAGACACAACATTTGGCATGGTGTTTTTTTATTTTTCTCATGTTTTATAATCATTTAATTTCTGTGTCCAGGCACAAGTAGACGAGGCCAAAGACTTCAAAGACGTTTACCAAGAATTCCAGGAGTGGCTCAAAAGTCATGGACTCGGGAGGGAGCACAAGTTTGCTATCGTTACCGACGGGTGAGTTTGGTTATGATATGAAATGAAGGGACACAATATATCTCAAGGCCCAACATTCATAGAGCTGAGAACTCTGTGGGTGAGGAATTTAGGGCAAGCATATGATTCGTTCACTGCATTCACAACCTTGTGCTATTAACAACACATCGTTCCACGTTACCTTACATCATTATGGTTGAGTCATCTATGTATTTTACTTCCATGTCCATGGCCCATTTGGCATTTCGTGGTCACTCATAGGCAGGGATGCTTTGCGATATAAAGATGGTTAATATAATCTGTATCCGCCTTACAATTTTTCAATCATTTATCCCGCAGCAGGCTGTGTCATTCAAAGTCCTACCAAAGTATTGTAGGTGTTTTTATATTTTTGTTAATCCAGAATATTTAGGACAGATTAAATCATGGCTCTATTATTGTCTCATGCATTATTCAAGACAAGTAGAAATTATAAATAATTGGACCATCAAATATATTTCTTATTTATGAAACGGTTGGATTATTCGTTTTCAAGTGTAGGTATCTGTGATGTTATTTATAATGGTTTCCAAAATATATCTATTACAGTAGGGCAACTGACTAAAACTCTTTGGATTTATTTTTTTTTCTTTCTAGGCCTTGGGACATGGCGCGGTTTCTACGAACGCAGATTGAATTGAGCGGACTCAAATACCCATCCTGGGCCAAGCAGTGGATCAACCTGCGTAAATCTTACTCCAATTTCTACAACGTGGGACGGGTCACCCTTCACATCATGCTGCAAGACCTTGGCATGGTGTTTCAGGGACGGCCTCATTGTGGACTAGATGACGCCCAGAACATTGGGGCCATAGCCCTTTGTCTTCTCAAGGATGGCTGTGTCTTCAAAAACAATGAAGCCTTGCGTCCGTCCTCGACCACTTCTCCCAAGCCTCACTCACAGCCCCGCACCTCACAGCCTCGTACCTCACAGCCTCACAGGAAGGGGAGGTTCCCAGCTGGTGTGGATGTTGAGCAGGAAGGGGAGAATGTAGACGACCTTCTGCTCTTGGCTAGACTGAAGACATCATGAATGTGAAATTCTGCTGTTCTGTA
>JARFNW010136449.1:0-10827 GCA_031763155.1 Dirona albolineata | reverse complement strand
CTGCCTCTGCGCTTTGATTTACTATCATTTCTGGATATATTCCATCTGAGCCTGGGGCTTTTCCTACTTTTATTTTCGTTATTGCCTGTCTTAACTCTGCCATTGTTATTTCCTCAAAGTCATGACTATTTATGCTACCATTGTTTAGAATGTTACGATCTTCTGCATTTTGTTCATAACGGTTATTATTGATATTATTATGCAAGTTTTTAAAATAGTCTTTCCATACTTCTAATATTTCATCAGTCTTTTATCATTCTCTTTCTTTATTTTTGATATTTTACCAAAACATTGTTTACCTCGTCTACATCTTTTAATTGCACCCCAGAATAGTTTGTATTCTCTCTAAAATTTTCTTCTAGCTTTTCCCCAAACATTTATTTTGTAGATATCCCTATCCTCATTACTTTTGCTGGTCAATTGTTTCTTCCATACCTCTTTCTTATCTTTGAATGTTCGTTTAAGTTGAGCATTCCACCAAGCAGTTCTATTATATTGGCCTCCAATACATTTAATTCCGCACACTATGCTTGCACTGCTGCGCGCTCAGTTCCGGTCGCGGCCTCTTACTGACCAATTTTCCTGTGTCACATTCATTGATATAGGTCGGGGAAAAAAATCATAAACTTGGAAAAAGGAAGTACTATCCCACAATGCATCATTTCTTATACTCAGTTTGAAAACAAGCTCGGAAAAGAAATGGAAAAAGTTTGTTTCCTTGACAACCAAAACCTGCTGTTTTCTCGCGATTAAACTCGTCCCTCGTACGTGGCTCGATTACGGTTTTGCGAGAATTCTCGTCCATAGCAGTGAATCAGTTAAAGATAATAATATGAAAGGAAAAAATTTGACATGTATACATCAGGTATGCGTTCATGTATAGAAATATTATAATATATTTGATTATGAATCATAGGGCCACAGCGTGATGTGGACATGGAAGGAATCGGAGGAAAACCACAACATCATTCACGTCACAGACCCCAGCAGTAATGTAAGTTGTTTGTTTAGTTAGTAGTTTCTATTGGTACGGTTTATTCTAGTAGATTTAAGGGCGATGATTTCCTACATTGCATGCAAAGCCCTTAACTTTACTTTACAAATTAAGAGATTGAGTATTAGTATGAATGAATGCGTTATGCTATGTTTTATATGTCTGTGTGTGTGTGTGTGTGTGAGTGTGTGTGAGTCTGTGTATGTGTGTGTGTGAGTGAGTGTGTGTCATCAGTGTCTTCAAATGGTATGTAAGTTTTGACAATTGTTTGTTCGAGTTTTCGAAAGGTGAATCGATTTTTAAAATAAATTACATATTGTAATGAAAAAACCGCTAACACTGACAGGAATTTACTGACTAATGAGTGTCAATGTTGAATAAAGAATATGATTATTTTGTGGTTACTCCTTAAATGGCGAGTTTATTTTTATGTATAAACTCAACTATTTCATCAAAATACAATACTTGCAAAAATTACAAAGTTTCTTGCTCATTTTCATCACTTTCTTTTATGTAAATGTTTTATGATTGCATTTTTATTTTTTTACATTCATGATGTTTTTAAAAGATATAATAATATTACTTCTTTTCATTTCTATTAACCTCATACTTTTAACTACAAATAGTAAACTTTTCATCTCGCTAACTTTTACATTAGAATTTTGATGAAGAGATTCATTTCGTATTTTGATTAATATTTTTTTTACATTTCAGTCTCCATTGAATGTCATCGAAGGGCCAAAATCTTTCAACAGCGGGAAACCACTCGCAAATAACAGCTTCCTGTACACGTTTGATGAAGAAGGAGATTATGCCGTGGCCTCACAAGGAGCCCCGGGGTATTCCTGCGTCGTTCACATCTTGGATGTTGGTATGTAGAGGACAGTCATCTGTTCCCTTTAGAACCGTAATTAAACAGTGTATTAGGGACCAGCTCTGTCTCTAGCCAAGGACTGTGTACAAGGCTGAAGGCATCAAGTAAAACATATCCATGCTAAGTGCAAGTCTGTGCCCCATAAGTAGTGCACATGGCTTGATACAGAGCTGGAAAATCTACGGATCAAGATTTTTAAGGCAAGCAGGGGATCTGCCCACTGTGTCAATAAACCTTGTATGGTACAAGAAGCAATACACTGCTCAATATTACTCATATCTGGACCAGACAACATGTTATTGTAGCCTGAGGTGTTCACCCAACAGCTATAGAAACTGGAAGTTCAACCAAAGAGGAAGATGTAGAGGATTGTGATATTGAATTAACTCAAAAACAAAAAGAAAAGTACTTTCGAATACTTGTTTCAAAATGTATGGATGGACTTAGGTTATTTGATATTAAAGTTTTCTCCCACTAATTGAATAGGATATATCATCATAGAGTAGTAACACATTTTGAAAATAAAACTGTTAATTAAAGAATGATATGAAGACACAAAATAATGGGAAGCAAGAAAATATTTTTATTCTTGACTGCACTGTACTTATGAAGGGTTGTTGTGTAAAATATGATTTTCCTCCTAAAAGCCCTCCACATTTTTCCATTTGGGTAAATTTTATAAGAGAGGTGATAAAATGTGATAAGGTAGCAGCTCAAACTAGAGATGCTCATGGATGTGCCGCTCGCGATGGAATGTGCTGCTCGCGATGGAATGTTATGCGCTCAGTATTGAAGAGTATTGTGCTTGCGCTCAGTATTGAAGAGTATTGTGCTTGCGCTCAGTATTGAAGAGTATTATGCTTGCGCTCAGTATTGAAGAGTTTGTAGTATTGTGACTTGGAGCTAGGTGTTGTGAATTGGGTCTTGTCTCCAGGTGTTGCGAGCGGTGAGCGGAGTTAGTAAATCGAGCCAGCCCTAGTTCCTGGTACAATCAAATCTGGTCCAGACATGAGCACTATTGTATTAATCTGTGTATTGATTTTTTTTCAACAACACAGGGTATATTTCCACCGTGGGCTGGTCATCCACTTACGTTTAGAGTCTTGATCTGCAAACTTTACAGCTCTGTATAAGGCCATGACATAATGTACTGGCTAGGGACCGACTGACCCTTACATATATATTATGTCTGCGTCTGTACATCGATGCTTTCTTCCCCTTGTCCCTACATTGTTTCATGACGTATTAAAAAGTAAGGATAACTAACATCATGATGCTTGCAATGATGATAATGATAATAACAATGATAATAAAAATATATGATATTGATGATGATGATGATGATGATGATAATAATGATAATAATAATGATGACCCATTTACATAAATTGGTGATGTTCATTCAGAAAGACACTAATACATAGGTACACGTGTTCTAAATATCATACATATACGTTTTTATTTGAATCCCTTACGTCCCCACCCTTTCACGTGATTCCAAAGTAATGTGACCATTGTACTAAGTTATTTCGGGATCTAGGTTAGATCTTCGTTTTATTTTTTTTCAGTATCGAACCTGATAAAGCCCATAATAATAATAATAATAATAATAATAATAATAATAATAATAATAATAATAATAATAATAATAGTAATAACAACAATAATGATGATAACAATAATTTATATAGTGCTTTAAATACTGTTTCTGATTAGGGAGAGTGAAAGATGAGTATTTTTACTGTAAGGAGTTCTGATGGAGGTCACTAAGGATGTGATCCATGAATAGAAAAGTTGGAAATATAAAGCAAACACAAATGGATCATGTTTATAGCCTTACCTCCACAAGCTGGATGTCATAGGAATAAGACTGGCCAGATTTGGGGCTGGGTCGGAACAAGTAGTACATCCTCTTGTCTTGCTTGCTCTGAGAATATGTCATAATATATTATTATTCTATCATCTAAAATAAATTAATGTATTAATGTATAATACTGACAATTGTAAACCATTGAATAAATATCCCAAACAAACCCCGACAAAAACTCCCCAAAAAAACAAAAACAAACAAAAACAAATATAAAACCCCCCAAAAAACAAACCCACAAAAGACCCAAACCAACAGTAGACTATTTCTTGTTTTGTTAGTTTATATTGAAAACCTTTTGATTTAACAAAATCATGAAGTTTAACAACTTACGATGATTTCAACATCCTAGGGTGCCCAATTTAATAGTGAAGGTGTTATGATGCAGAGGGGTCATCACCTGCTCATCTTCTATTCCTGATGCAGACTCTTTCTAGCTATGTGTTAGGTGACAAGTGGTGTCATCCTCTTTTACATTTGAATTCACTTCCATTTTTCATTTGCACCCTTTAGAGCTTGACATATAGCTAGCTCCAACACTTCTTTCTGCAGTATAAAGGGGACTTAATAAACAAACAAACAAACAAACAAACTTACGATGATTTCAACATCCACGTCTTGGTAGTCTCTTCCGGTGTCGAATGCGTTGGTGTATGAGAGACCAAAGCGAAGATAACCACCATAAGATGTGATCTGATCGATCAAAGCAAAAGGAATAAATGAAACAAACCAAGAATTAACTTTTTTTTTTCTTAAACAATTACTCTGCTGAAAATGTTCATTACATTTCTAAAACTTTTATTAAAGAAATAATTTACGGCACATTTTCTTGAGTGAATGTGAAGATGTACACCACATATATAACTCAAAACTCATCTACAATCACAACAATTTTAATTTAAAATAATGATTACTAGCTTTATTGATGAAAATATGTTTGTGCCTAAAATGAAACTTTTCTTTGGCCAAGAATCAGTTATGTAATGTGATGTACATTTATATGGTGCTTATTCCCGATCATCACCATGCTCCAGGTGTTTTACATTTGCCCTGGGAAAGCAATGAACACTCAACACTTAATACGCCACATGCAGCCTGTTAGGCATGAATGCAATTTTTTGACAAGGACAATGCTGCTTACAACCTAAGTTATAAAGCTGTTCAATTAAAAGCAGCATTCATAATCGTTCACTTTTTGAAGCAACACATTTTCCCTCTATCTGTAGCATAAGGACAATTCATTTAATGATAATATGCCAGTGAAGATGTCTGAAGAGAAGAGTACAAATATAATCTTCCACACATTAATTTAAATTTTGAATATAATTCTTTAAATTATTATAAACATTTTCCACTGACCTTGTCGCCTCTGAATTTGGGAGGAAGTTGAATGTAAAGACTTTCCCTCTCTCTTTGAATTCCGTCCAAGTTCGAGAATGTAATCTCATTCTCAACGGCGTTCATGGTAAAACCATCGCTGATGGTACGTGACAAACGTCGGTTGGTCAGAGCAAAGTTGTGGGTGCCGTCAGAATTCAACATGGGAGTGATCTGCACCGTCAACAATGAATAGAACGTAACATATTATGGTATATGGTTATATGTGATACGTGGTATATGGTTGTCTGTTTTATGTGGTATAAGGTTGTATGTGTTATGTGGTATATGGTTATATGTGTTATGTGGTATATGTTTACAGGTGTTATGTGGTATATGGCTGTATGTTTTATGTGGTATAAGGTTGTATGTGTTATGTGGTATATGGTTATATGTGTTATGTGGTTTATGTTTACAGGTGTTATGTGGTATAAGGTTGTATGTGTTATGTGGTATATGGTTATATGTGTTATGTGGTATATGGTTATATGTGTTATGTGGTATATGTTTACAGGTGTTATGTGGTATATGGTTGTATGTTTTATGTGGTATAAGGTTGTATATGTTATGTGACATATGGAAAATTTTATTGGGTTAATGCTGATTCTAAATGGTCAGAAATCACTTGGCAGAAACTGTGCACAGAATTGCACTACTGAAGTTATAGTAATGGCAACATAAAATCTAGGATCCTGGAAAAAAACCGGACTGAAACCCACAGCAATGAGTCCATAATGTACGCACAAAACTTATCAAAAATAAACCCAAAACTAATGATGACAAGCACCCACCTCGTCTCTATAATAGTTGGAGCTGGAACAAGTAGAGCTAACTCCTGAGCAATAACACTTGAGACATCCTTGCTGGCTGTCACCTGACAGGTGGAAATATCCCTCTTGGCAGGAGCTGCAGCGTCTTCCTTGGGCGTAGGTCTGAGAAGATATTAATGATAAGACATAAATGAATATCAATATTGATTAATTTGAAGCCCTGAGTTAAGCTATTCATAATGAGTGAGAGAGGTGGGGGGATATCTGCCAACTCAAATAAAGATCTTAGCCAGAATATAAATAAAAATAAAATAAAACAAAGCAAAACAAACAAAACCAAGCTTATTTTCTACCATTCAGATTGATAAAAAAAACCCAACAGAAAACGGAATTTGCATATGATGAAGTAGAAGGTTATTCACAAGTAAAAAGTAAAAGAGCTGAGATTTTTTTGAACTACAATTTGGTGTTAAATCAAAACAATCATCTGACAGATTATTTTCCTTCTCTTTTTTTAAAAATAAGAAAAAAACCCAAACCACAGCTCACTGAAATGCCTAGAGAAAAACGAATGAGAACATCAACCTTATTTCCTTCTCTAGCACGTTCCGTGGTATTTCTCAATACTGGTACTCTTTAATGTGATTTAGAATTCGACAACAAATCAATGCATTAAGCAATACTTCGAATCACTTGCTAATGAAGGAATTAAATGCATAATATGGGAGATTTAAAAAAAAAAAGTGATACTGACCTTGCACTGACATTGTTGAGTGTCTGAGTCACAGTGTGTGTTTGGTACAGTTCCTCGCACATCGCAGTCACAGGTGATGTCTGGGGAGTTCATTAAAATAGATAGTTATTCAATACTTAATATATACCTGGAGTCAAACTGTTGAAAAGGACCTTAAGAACAGAATAATGGTAGGAAAAACAAAAACAGAGAGAAAAGACTACCAAAAGGGGGGATCGAACCCATGCCTACAGCAGCAACATTGCCTTGATGTGAACAGGAGACTGACTCACTTCAAACTGAGATCAGTTGCTTAAATTTGATCCCCCCCTTTCTGCAATGTTGTTTACTGTCATGAATGAATTCATCCTAACTGAAATTACATTTCCTTTTTTAATAAAGTCACTAAAGGGGTAAGTCTATTGAGAATCCAAGACGAGCAGGTGATCAGCCTTCTGTCTATAACAATCTAACTATTAAAAAAAATAATTGTTACATACAATAAAGCAAACGTTACAACTTACTGATGAGCTTGCAATAATCATTGGGCCTATTTGGGTTTCCTTGATAGCCGGCTGTGCATCTGAAAATTTCATTAAAAAAAAATAATGAGAAGAAAAAGAATAAAATTTTATACAAATCAATACAAAATGAACAAGACTATATTAAATCTAGTATCTTTCATGTTTGTTTGTTTGTTTGTTTGTTTAAACTCTGTGAGCCAGTACATACTATAAACTCTTTATCTTTATTATCTTTACCATGCCCTAATGTAGCTACAAAGATTTGCCATTGCTTTTACCTATCGGTATACCTGCCAACCTTAGGTTGAAGATCTGACAAAATCAACAAAATTAATCAAACTATTTCAACTACAACACACCTGCGTGGGAACATTCAAATCTACTGAAAAACATACAATCCACTGAGGGTTGGCAGAAGATTTGCTGATGTATTCGGATAATGGTAGAAAATTTGGGTGTTAAAATTACAAAGAAAGCAGAAAAAAACTTGGAAATCTAACTGCAAACAATTTCCTCACTTTTCACATTGTCGTCCTTCGTGTCCCATAGGACAGTTGTTGCATGTGACTTGGTTATCGGAGTCAAGGAAGCATTCAGGGCTGAATCTGAAATATGTCGGAATATAGCATTAGGGGTTTTTAGGATTTAGTAAATAGTGACCTGTTCAAGCAAATTAAGCCGCAGACCCCACTCCTGGTGGTGCGCTTCCGTCAATTCCTTTAAGTTTCAGCTTTGCGACCATACTCCCCCCGGAACCCAGAGACTCTGGTTTCCCGGGGGCCGCCTATGTGAACTTTTATATTTACACATGTTTACGTTATCTGAATAAATTTGTATTGGGAATTCTTTGGTGGTTTTCATGTTCTTATTATTGTGTCTATATTATACACTTTGTTGTTTGTAAGCTGTTGTTGTTTGGTGTGTGAAGGCCTAAAGAGAAAACATCAATGTTTTCTTTTTTAATCCTAATTACTTAAGTCATATTAACTCAGTATATCAAAATCTAATAGCAGTGTTGACTTTCAAAATTTGAAAATATTCATATAATCTCTTTTAGCTTTTCATTGGTAGTAATAGTCTTACAGTGAAGAATCAAAGAATCATTTGATTAATCTCATGTAAAATTTACCCAAGATGATAGTCTTCCCCAACGTTACGAAAAAATTCCTTCATATTAAGAGCAGTTAAACCTTGGAACAGCCTTACTTCTAAAAGAAACCACTTCTATATCCATTGACTGTCCAAAATATGTCATTGATGAGGAGCTCTATACTTTCAAATATGAAAATAATGAATAATTACCAATCTATATGAATATTTTACTCTTTAATTCATCATACGTCTTCAATTTTGAAATAATTATTGTGAAAGATAAGATAAGAATATTTTTTACTTTTCCCTTTCAGGCACATTATTGTGGTACAAAGCAGCGATTGACATACACAATAAACATCATGCAAAATACAAAATACAAATATATACAGTATTCAAAAGTCATTTGACCTATTAAACCCGTAACCATGATATGACATGATATGATATGGGACAAGGTAGAACAGGTGATATTCCCGTTACACTTACTGGTTGGGAGCTTCGGTGGAAGGACATGGGCATGCCTGACAGTCGTTGACGGATCCACGAGAGGCATCGCCATAGTAGCCACGAGCACACTGTTCACAGTTGTCTCCAAAAGTATTGTGACGACAATTCTGATTATATGATGTTAAAATGTTGAAAAGAATTAAAGATTTGTTCATACTATATAAATTTCAATAAGCTTTCTTTTGAAGACTCTATTTAATGTGGGTTGAGAATATTTCAACACTAAAACTTCTTTACTGCAACAGCATATTTATAAACTTTATGATTACTTTTTCAATACAATCAGAATTTACATTTGGCATGCAATGTTTACATTGTATATTTATAAATGCCATATATTTATATTTCAAGGGAGAACAAAAAGATGAATTGATATCAAGATATAGAGGCCTGCGATGAAATAAAGTATCAACTTATTCTGTCTTGTCTTATCTTCAAAAATTGTGTGGAAGACGTCGTCCAATCGATCCACTCACCCTGCATACGCCGTTTTCTGGATCGCAGCTGCTGGAATGACCGTTGCATTGACAAGGATGGCACAGACCCAGATACAGACCGCCTCCATTCCTGGTGTAGCCGGTAGCACAGTCCTATCAAACAAAAACAAAAGAAAAATGCATAGTGGTATAAAATAACTGATCTCAGCCTAAATGTCAAATACACAAGCAAAAAAAAAAGAAAAGAAAGAAATAGGCATAATATACAAGAAACCGATCTCAGCCGAACTTGTTTTTCATGAAAAAAATGCATCGTTCTAAAGATAACAAAACAATTTTTTAAAGTAAGATTGAAATTGTAAAAAAATATTAATATATAGATAACATCATGAAATGAAAAGTTTTTCATCACATTCCATAATGATAATAAAATGTGTTGGCAGTATCTCAGGGATATTCAATCATAATTCAAAATTTGTCATATTTTCAGACAGTTAAGTGAATTTAAATTTGTACCATAAACCACAAACTTAAATAGATTAGGGCCATTTGCTATTTTACTGAGCATTTTTGCAATGTAATTAACAGTTTTAAGCTCATAGTAGATATGTAAAAGACAAAAAAAATAGCAGGTGGTAACAAAGAAACACAAATGGATATGAGTCCCAATTTCACTTGAAACTACTCACATATTTCATAGTGAAAAGAATACAAGGAAACATATTGACATCTATCTCACCTCACAAGACAATCCTTTGTATCCTCTTGGGCAAGAGCACTGTTCTACATGGTAGGCTCTTTCTTGACCAGTGTTGCGGTTTTCGGCGACATCCAAGGAAATGCCGCTAATTCTGTTGGAGGCAGATTGTGAAAAATAAAAAAATAAAAACATGACACGAATGACAGTTTCTCTTTATATGGAATAAATGACTGGGGGACTGACCACTGGCAATAAAAAAACCGGTTTGTCTTTGAAAAAAATCCCAAATTTCTCTTTTTTCTATTTCTTAATTCAACTCTCTGAATTTTTTATTGAAATTATATATCCAAAGAAAAAAATCATAAAATTATATCAAAGACATAATTTAAACTCAAAGAAATAGTAAATCAGCATCAAACGCCTTCATATGAATTAAAAAGCATTACATACATATATCCAAATATAACTCAATTGCCTGTCATAGTGAGAAATTACAACTTACGCAGCTTCTTCAGTATCAACTGTGAAGGCAGCTCTGATGATGATGAATTTGAGGTCAGCCAGTGCCATCAAAAGATGTTCCCTTGTGGCCTTCTCGCCCCCCATTCGCACCCACTCAGACTGTTGCAAATAAAAAAGTGTAGATATGCATTTTTAACATCATAAACAACTATCTAACAACATCAAGTACAATAGTAATAATGACCTGCCAAGAAAGTTATACTGACATGAATGAAAACATAGAGAATGCAAATTAGCTTCAATGATTGAAGTTAATCAACATGCTCAATATTTTCACTCAATGATATTGAAATGTTTGATTTAAAATTTAGGTACAGTACAATACATTGAACAAAGTTTTCTCAATGACGGATAACAATAATAATAATAATAATAATAATAATAATAATAATAATAATAATAATAATAATAATAATAATAATAATAA
>JARFNW010136438.1:0-10828 GCA_031763155.1 Dirona albolineata | reverse complement strand
CTCTCTCTCTCTCTCTCTCTCTCTCTCTCTCTCTCTCTCTCTCTCTCTCTCTCTCTCTCTCTCTCTCTCTCTCGTTAGATAACCCACATAGATAGACATATATCACTGTTTACCATGTGTATCCTGTGAGCAGTGAGCAGGTGAGCGTTCATGCCAAAGTTGACAAAGGCAGTTAAAAAATGATCACATTTTTGGCAATGATGATAGAACGCTGTGTGCTCATCACCTGCTCGTCTATCATTTCTGATGCAGAGTCTTTCTAGCCACGTTTAAGATGATGAGTGGTGTTGGTCCTCGCCATTTGGATTAACTTCCATTTGTCATGTACGCCCTTTATAGCTTTACATGTGGCTGGCCCCTGCACTGCTTTCTGTGATATGAAGGGTACTCGATAAACAAACATGATATATAGAAAATTCGGCGAGATCCAATTTTGGTGGATGGAGGTAATCTATCCGTTTTCTACCATTTTCCGATACAAATGAACCTCAATTCCCAGTAATTTAGTAAATATTCATGGATATTTACTTGTTATAGTAAGGATACATAGAGGAAAATAATCGACAACGGCCGCTTTGGTTCGAGCAACAGACTGAAGCCAATAATGTGTTGTCATAAACTACCATCAAGCTATGCCTGTAGACCTCCTTGCAAAGTTTCATAAAGAGAAACATGAAGAATTAAATAGTCACGTTATTCCACAACAACACCAAAAACCGGCTGCATTTTCCTCTTCATCAAAGTATTTTGCATGGGACATTTTTAACTTTCGACAATGGTACGGTGCGAATTTGTTCTCTTCTTTTTTTGTTTTTTTGGGTTGGTTTTTTTTGTTATTCAAAAATCCTTCCCGGTCATAAAACAGCAAAAACATAAAATGTTGCATTTAGATCATGTTTAAATGATAGATCTACAGCTTATGTGTAATTTGACTTGACGATCAAGCCACTTGTCAGGCATATAAAATGTAAACATTGTAACCTACGAAGGGGTAGTGAGTTCAACTCACAACAGAGACCGCCAACCGGGACTCAGGGGCCGTGGACACAGACCATAATATGTAAACTGTTAGCACATTTTGGCACCATATTATTGCAGTGAATTATATTCACAACATTGCGTGATTATTATGGTGTTTATGTCATGTTGTGAGTATGATTCAATGTGAAATGATTGTGCCAAAATGTGCTAACAGTTTACTATGGACGTTTTACACGGGCGCTGGTGAAGAAGTGTGAATTTTTTCGATAGTGATATTTCTCATGTGAAATCATTCAAGACTGGCCTACAAAAATGTTGGGTTTTTTTTATTTTATCTGTTCCCTTCAGAACTGGAGGCGAGGTGGTTAGGACAGCGGACTCTCATGGCGAAGGTCGTGGGTTCGAATCCTATCACTGCCACTACTTTGTTTTTCTTGGCAAGAAACTTTACTCCGATTGCCTCACTCCACCCAGGTGTAAACATGGGTACCAGCTTACAGCTAGGGAAGTAATCTGCCATAGACCAGCGTCCTATCCAGAAGGGTGACATATTGTCACTCAGTCAGCTTCACGCTACGGAAACCGGGATAAGCACCGGCTCTATGGGCCTCATGGCTCTAAAGGACTTTACTACTACGGTATATAAAAATGGCACTCATCCATCAGACATTAATTACCCTGAACTTGCAATGTGAAAATACAAAACAAACAGAAAAGACGGAAGCATATATATATATATATAAAAGTTACAAAAATGTATTAAGACACTCACTTTCACAAAATGTAGGCAATCTAACAACAAGGTGTATAAATAATAAATGGCATGTTGGCTGGTTGTCCACAATGTTAGTAAGATTTAAAAAAATTATAATCATTAATAAACAATAGTAAGATTTAAAAATTACAATAATATACAAAAGCTTCATGCATATCATCGTGTTTAGTTTAAGTTTAAGCTACGAATCATCAAACAGAACGAATCGTAAAAGAGTTTGGTAAATTAAATATATATTCAATAAACATTTTGATTTTGTTTAATAATGATAAACACACATCTTGACAAGACTGGTTGGATTTCAAGGTTATCGGCAGACTCTTTGGTAAAATTTAATCTGTTGGGTGAACACCTGAGGCCACAATACCATGTTGTCTGGTCCATGCCCCTATGGTAAAATTTCCAGTTTCTATAGCTGTTGGGTGAACACCTGAGGCTACAAGAACAATACCATGTTATCTGGTCCAGATATGAGTAATATTAAACAGTGTATTGCTTCTAGTACCAAACAAGGTTTATTGGCAAAGTGGGCTGATCCCCTGCTTGCCATAAAAATCTTGATCCATAGATTTCCCAGTTCTGTATCAGTATCAGGCCATGTGTACTATTGGGGCACAGACTTGCACTTAACCTGGATACGTTTTACCTGGGTCTGCGCATCGATGCCTTCTGCCTTATACACTGTCCTCGGCCAGACACAGAGCTGGTCCCTACACCGCTTAACCATGGTACTAGAGGGAACAGATAACAAACAAACAAATGTTTGCAGTGATAATGATAATAACTGTGATTCAAGGTCATCACAGAGCTGGTCCCTACGGTACTACAGGGAGCAGATAACAAACAAAGGTTATCGGCAGACCCCTGGGAGTTTGTCCAAATGGATCAGACAAATATTTGACAGGCAAAAAAAAAGATAAATCAAAGGTGAAAATAACTCATGTGTAATAACTTGGCAAAATTAAACAGACACGTTTTGACCAAAGGCCTTTGTCAAGTTACAAGAAAACATATATAAATGCAACAAGGATCAGTCGAGTAAAAAGGCTTTAACTATAAAGGTACACTATTAACAATACAAAGACGATTCGGGTTTCCCCTTTATCAATAAAACAGCATGTCTGTCAGCAAAAGCACAAATAAAATCAAATGAAACAAAGAGAGAAGTGCGTTTTTTGGAACCTAGTCAAACGGTTTTGGCCTATTAGAAAGTTGTTTGTCACGGTACTTTTTAGTCACAATAGAACAACCTCGGGGAAATGGAAAACCCAAGCAAACGGTTTTGGCCTATCATTCATACACATGACTTCAAATGATATTAATCCATGATGTTCCATAATGTTATATGATAATGCATCCTGTCCCACGATTGATTTTGTACTTGATTGCATACACAGTTGTAAAATCAGAAATAACCAAAGTAAATTTCCATTCCATTACCTATGGACGAATAAAATGTTATCTTATCTGATCAAGGGTTGGTACATTACCGTCATGGGACATCAACCGCCTACAGACAGACAGACAGACAAACGACAAACAGACAGACAAATGACAAACAGACAGACAGACTGACAGACAGACATACTAGTTTTACAAACGTCCCGCCTCCTCCTTCTCCCTTTTCTCCACATACATTGGTTGAACGTCTGAAAATAACACAGCATTATCATCACAGTATTCGATAAATTTGCCGACAAACAGCATTATCACTTTGAGCAGAACTTTACAGTCATCTTCTGCTGTGTGGAGAACTTCAGCATTTTGGCGAAAATAATGACGATATAAATTACCGAGGCTATATGATTTGGGTGGACTGGGAGCGTCTACTCCTCTATTAGAATTTCTAAACATGTTTTTCACCGTCGACAGTACCGTAGCATCTTTGCTTGTGGGGGTCGTGTCAGGAATGTTATCTTCGTCTTGTTGTGTCTCACACTGCAACCTCTTCGCTTTTTCTTCCTCCTTGACCGCTGACGTGACCTGTGGGCCAGCTCCATTTCTATTCCACTCTGTTTGCGGGAATGACCGTTCTACCTGATCACATGCTTCCATCAGATCCTTTTCGCTGTCGGTGACGCTCTGCTGGCTGGAAAATGTGTCAGCATCTTCCCCTTGTAAAGGGTTGGAGTTGGATGAACCCTGAGCACCAATCACTGACTCCTCCTTGCTATCTTCATTGTCGCCTTCACATGCAACTTTCTGCCTTTTATTTTGTCCATCTGCAGTGTCGATGGGTTTAACGGGAGGGAATATTTGTTTACGAACGCTACTGACATCTGGCGTATTGAAACGTGCAGCCTCTTCTTTTTCATGTATTGGATTTCGGAATGACACGTGAGGTTTCCTGTCAGGCGTTCGTTCGTTATTTTGATGTGGGGAATCCCCGTTCCCGTTGTCGTCCACGATGCCTTCAGGGCCCCTCTTTTTGGCCGACTTATTTCTATGGATTTCATCACAAACCTTCACCTCCTTTTGTTGACAAGGCGCCATGTTTGGCAAAGACGTCGTCGTCCCGTGACATTTTGATGCCAACAATCTTTCTTTCTCTCTCTCCCGCATCAATTTCCATTCTGGCACAGCCGGAAGACCATCAAAAATCCTGAAAGCTTCCAACGTGTCGGCGCATAGAACACTTCCTGGCACCATCCTGCCAGTCCTCACCAACTCGGCCATCAACAGCGGAAAGTCAAATCTGGAATACAAAAGTTTTTATATATAATATATATATATAAAAAATAATAAAAAAAAATAAAATTCTCTTTATTCATCACAGGTGGCAATTTGACATTAGCGTCTATTCCGTGGGTAGACTGGAATAACCCAGGCGTCAGCCGCAGTGCAGCCCCGCAAAGTGGAAACAAGGTCTTGAGACAAAATTCCAGTGCTTCCACAGGGATTTGAATCTTCGGCCTCTTGAAGCAAAGGCGAGTATCTTAACCACTGTGCACTTGCAAAGCTTGTACAAGCACATTAATGGTATGAAAATGTTACAGTGCCAGTGAGAGACAAATAAGAAAGAAAAAAAATTGTCGAAAGGGGGATTCGAACCCATGGCAACACCGCCTTGTCGATAACATCAGACCATCTCACTACCACTACTACCGTGTATACAGAGAAGGCAGTATCAATAGTCTAAGATCGTGTTTTCATGTTTCCTGATATACTGGCTGAAATAAAGTTGAGACAGTTGTCAGAATCATGAGAATGCAAACGCGCTTGACCGCCTGTGTCCAAAATATGGGGTGGGGGGTCTTATGCCAAATCTAATACTATTAGAAAGTAAGTGACATTTTTATGTTACGCTCTTCTGTTAAGGAATAGAAAACAATTACAGTATTAATCAATAAGCAACACATTATGACTAATCTTCTCTTAAAAAAACCAATATAAATCTAATAAAATATTATCATAGTCATAAGTACCTACCATGTACACTATTGCATCTCAAACACATATATATATATATTATAATAAAGCCATCATCACAACTTGGGACAATTACTGAATTCCCGCACTGACCCCCCCCCCCACACACACAGAGCCCCTCCCCACACCCCCACACACTCCCCCCTCACACAGACTCACTGGTGCCCGTTGTGGGCTAGCAGACACGCAGGCTGTGGCAAGTTCCCAAGGAATGTGACAATCAAGTCGGCTTGTTTTCCAAAAGTTGGCATACAGTCTAACGAGTCATTGTAAAGCCCTGCAGGTTGGGATGGTCAAAAAGAGTGTTGAATAAATTTTTTGGATTATTTACAATTATAGAAGCGAACTGTTCCAAGAGATTTATATATAATATCATATTTACAAATAGAGGTGTATGCACGAAAGAAATAAATTTCCAGGTTCCCCTCATAATTAAAAAAAAAAATTCTAAGTGAATATAGACTTTTTTTCTGGCCCCAGGCATACCACACACTTGAATGCAACAACCTGTATCATATCACAAAAGCTGGTCCCACAGTGTTTACTTACGGTTCTAAAGGGAACAGATAACAAACAAAGTTGCAGAAGAAGAATACAGGAATCAAGGGATAATAATACGCTGTTTGGGAGAAGAGAAAACGTGTGAGTACTGTGTCGTTAGGGGAAGCACCCCAGTAACAGTCCAGTAAGTGTGTATTAATTGTATTGGTTGCTCCCCTTGACTCCACCAATCAATTCCAATTGGTCTGTATGTGTTGGCCTGTGAGTCAGCCTGTAATATGTCAGTCTGTGTGTTGGTCTGTAATATGTCAGTCTGTGTGTTGGTCTGTAATATGTCAGTCTGTGTGTTGGTCTGTGAGTCAGTCTGTGTGTTGGTCTGTAATATGTCAGTCTGTGTGTTGGTCTGTGTGAATGTCAGTCTGTGTGTTGGTCTGTGAGTCAGTCTGTGGGTTGGTCTGTGAGTCAGTCTGTGTGTTGGTCTGTGAGTCAGTCTGTGTGTTGGTCTGTGAGTCAGTCTGTGTGTTGGTCTGTATGTCAGTCTGTGTGTTGGTCTCTGCGCTGGTCTGTGTTTCGGTTTGTGTGTCAGTCTGTACAAGATGTGTGTGACAACGGTTTTCCCATCTGGATTTTCATTATTTATCTCTATTTTCTCTCCTTTTATTTTTTTTCCTTTTAATACGAATTGTTTCACAAATGTTGTCAGTAGTTCTATAGTTTTGAGCTTATAATTTTGCATGCCTGGTGTGCATAGAAAAGCATTTATGGATATTTATTAAATAGAAAAAAACTTGGTCACCCACTGTTGGTGTAAATTTTTATGCAACCCGTGCAACCATCCAGTGACTACTGCATCGGTATACCATGGTATAGGACGACCGGTAGCTAAGTCGGTAGATGATATATAAGGAATAAATGAAGGTTTCAAGAGGACGAAGACAAAACAAGGCAAGCGACGTTTCGGCCGAAGGACTCTACAAACAGCTAAGTTTTCTATTTCGAATTTTCCTTCTTTTTTTCCTTCTCTATTTATGCATGTATGTAATTTTGACCATTAGTGCTGTGTGTTTGTTTTAGTTTTTTATCTTTTTTATTTTTTTTAATAGATTTTTTTGTTTTTGTTTGTTTGGCTATTTATATTTCGTAGAGGCATTGTCCCTCACTGTTTTTTTAATGTTTTAGTTTTAGTGTCTCGGTCCCTTTGTGTCGTCGCTTGACGAAGGCCTTCGGCCAAAACGTCGCTTGTCTTGTTTTGTCTTCATCCTCTTGAAGCCTCGATTTATTCCTTATATATATATCATTAACTTACAATTGACTTCAGCGGGTTTTATTATATTGTCCATCAGTCGGTAGAGCGTCTGACTGCCACGCAGATGACCAGAGTTCGATTCCCAGTCCGGAAACAAATAGATATATGGTCCTCCCTGACCACCCTGCAGCGAAATGGGTAGCTACGGCTATTCAGATCTGGCGGAAGTAAGGTCTCTACACTTGGATACCCTACACTCAGTCAAAAGTATACATTTGGTAACTTTACTTTTTGATTTCGAAAAGTTGCCACACAAAATAACTAATAAATTGCCTGCAGTGATTTTCACAAAAAGTCCACAAAAGATTATACAACTTTCTTCAAAATCAAAACCAGACAACCTCAAAAAACCTCACCTGAGATTCGTGAACTTCCGTGATGGATTTGTTTACGCGGATTGAGGCACAGATTCAATTTGTTGAACACTCTCGGCTCTCGTTGGATTGACTGCATTTCCTCTGTGGTCAACGCGACCAGGCACAGCTCTGTGATTCGTGGATGATTCCCAGGGCTAGGCAATCCTGTTGTTTCAGTGTCGAATATTACAAAGGTTTTGATATTCCATTTTTGTGACGTCATTCTGATGGATCTCCACGTAGTCGGCGTGTAGAGGATCAAGTACCTTTCTTCGAGGGGAAGCTAAGAAAGATCCACACCCGGTATCCAGACTTTGACGAACATCTTACTCCTGGATACACACTTCTAATTATCATGAATGCTTAGAGATGTGAACATCAAACGACACTACTATTTTGATGATCTAATAGCCTCTATCTTTTTAACAATGTGTCAATGACCTCTTCCAAATTTCTCTATCCTCCATTGCTGTAGGCAACTCTTCTCTGGTGAGTCCGGTGTTTTTCTCAATTCTTTATTACTCTCTGCATGTTTGTGTAAATATATGTACCGTCTCGTTTTTTCTTAAGTGCCTTGGTTAGCGTCCATGTACTAGTGCAATAATGTTGGCATATCGAACGCATCAACTGTCGTCTGTTTCTTTCATCAATCGCTGCATTCTGTACATCTGAGAACAAACGAAAAACATATTATAATAATGTAAGATTCAAGTGATATAAACGAATTTTAATTTCAATATTTTTGTCAATTGGAAGAAAATAAAAATGGGAATAAAGATGGGAAAATATAATATTATAATGATATTAATATATATACAATATTAGAACTAGAGACCAAAGCATGTGAGGTAAATATCTAATATATTTTATTTTATCATTTCTTTATTTCATTGCTTTTTAAAAGTCACAGGCAAACTATACACACACATTATTATAAGAGCTGTAATAAGTATGGCAGCTCAATTAGTTACAGAACAGGTCTGAAACTACCAAGAAGAGCTATTGTGCTTTTGTGTTTGTTAGCTGACAAAGGCCAAACCCGAAATACATTCTTTGTTCTGTTACCTGTTTTACCTTTGAAGCTATATATACCATTTTCACAGGTTTATTTCATACCTTCTAGTAGTAGGAGCCGGTGGTGTAGTAGTTAAATCACTCGAGAGGTCGCGAGTTCTAATCCAGGTGGAAGTGCATGCTGGATTTTTTTTCCACAAGACCTTGTTGATCCCACTTTACGGCGATGCATTGCGGCTCACGCCTGGGTTATTCTGGTCTACCCTCGGAAATTTCCCCCTCAGTCGAATGAGCATACTATATATGTATATAACAATTATCTCTTTCTTTCATATTTTTCTATCCTCCATTGCTGTAGGCAACTCTTCTCTGGTGAGTCCGCTGATCTAGATATATAATGTGAGCAAGGCCAGTGTCTACCTCTTGATCTCTTTCCATGTTTTGGTTTCCAAAGAATTACTTTATCAACTATTTCCTCTTTGCTTCTAAGGCAGTGGTCACTAAATCTTAATCTATATCTATTGTTGTTGTTATTTTTGGTACTCTACCTTATCTCATTGTTAATGTTGATCTTGCCATGACATGATATATTCTTGATTACTTACTCCATCGACCTTAGTCGAATAAGCATGACCTCTTCCAAATTTCTCTATCCTCCATTGCTGTAGGCAACTCTTCTCTGGTGAGTCCGGTGTTTTTCTCAATTCTTTATTACTCTCTGCATTTTTGTGTAAATATATGTACCGTCTCGTTTTTTCTTAAGTGTCTTGGTTAGCGTCCATGTACTAGATCCTTATTAGCATTGATTCTACACTATTGCTCTGACGAATTTGATTTCCAAATTGCCATAAAGTTTGTGGAGTGCTGTCCGTGTTTTACTATCCTCACGCTTAATATTATATCGTTGTTACAAGACGCAATCCACAAGCCAAGATATAAAAAGTCTTTTCTGCTTGGTTTAGATTTAGATTCCAGATCTAGCTTTTTTTTTTTTTTAAATTGAAGAGCAGGTATAATTTTGTTTTAGTTTTATTTTAGTGTAGCCCAATATTTTTGGCAGCCTATTCAACTTGATTCACTAGAAACTGGGCTGGTTCTTATATATTGTGTTTGAGAGAAGAGCTCTCTATGTGGTCTGCCGTTGGATTGTGAGGCCCGTTACTAGTAAAGAGGGAATTTATTTATTGTCAATCATTGTTATTTATTATCATTATCGCTATTGTTATTATTATTATATACATGTATTTTATTAATTGTTGTTATTTATTAACAACAATCATTTATTATTCTTGTTTTATTGTTGTTGTCATTATTATTATAAATGTACACTATAGTTATTACTATTACTATTATAAATTAGTATTAGCATTATTTTATTACTTCCATAGAGTCATCATAATATAGATAGAGAATAGAGGACGTCTAAAAACAACCTCGTTTGATTAAAAATAAATGACAATAATTAATGTGTTTAGTTGTCAACAGATTTGTCTTTAGTCCACGGTTTAAAAATCAGCCAAGTGGACGTAAGTATAAATTCAAAGTTTAGGGAACAGAATAAAACACATCATTTGAATGCAGTGCCAATTTTAAAAATGATGATCTTTTACAATTAAA
Source organism: Dirona albolineata (assembly GCA_031763155.1). Classification (NCBI taxonomy): domain Eukaryota; kingdom Metazoa; phylum Mollusca; class Gastropoda; order Nudibranchia; family Dironidae; genus Dirona; species Dirona albolineata. Next base: position 849 of record JARFNW010136438.1, on the reverse strand, counting down.
AAAGTTAAATTTAAAGTTTTGAAGTTAAAGTGCCTCACAGTGGCCACAGAGTAGCTTTTTTTACATACCTTACTAGTACTACGTAGGGCCATTCCATGAGAGGTCCACCCAAATGTGAAAAAATGAAAATGATCTTACAAACCCAGCTCCTTCTTAAAAGTTGACTAGAAAGGTTTATTCTTATTATTTTGAACTCAGAAGCATTGGAATGTTTGTCTTTCATACAAAAAATGCATGGTGAACATCAATAAGGAAAAAAATTGTGATCGCTGCAAAAAGAGAAAGTAAAACATAAATATTTTTCTAAACCTCAAATGACATCATAAAACAGTCTTTACATTTTTCTCACTCTCTTGGCATATGTTGTTAGAGATAGGAATAGAAATATTTGGGTTAGGTCCTTCTGATAGACCTATATCAATGATATCATGTACCCCTCTCGTAACAATGTAACACACGTAACGTTTTATTACATAAGTTTTTATCTAAACTTTAAATAAAGATTCATATCAAAATGATTGTCCTGAGTAAACTAAGTTTACTATGAGTAATACATAGGTTATTTCAGTATTTGCCAGAGAGAGCCATATAATGTGTAGAATGGTTTTGAAATCATGTAACACACGTAACGTTACGTGTGTTACATTCAATGTTACGTGTGTTACATTCACAATTTCTCCAAAAATGAGCTGAAAAAAGGTGATATGAATATCATAACTTTTATTTAGCATGTGAATAATGAACAAACAACATAATTTTACAGGCTTTGACATTTGAACTGGCCTCAGGACCCAGTAGGAACAGGAGGAGTGATACATTTCAAAACTCGGTTTCATGGTACATTTCATC
>JARFNW010136427.1:0-10829 GCA_031763155.1 Dirona albolineata | reverse complement strand
AGATAGGGCTTCCTTTTTCATTTTTCCTTCTTCATTCTTCATTTTTCATTTTTCATTCATTTTCTTGATCGTTTACATAAATGATTCACTTTTCATTTTCATTCTTCATTTTCTTGATCGTTGCGATTTTCACAACACACATACACGTGGTCTAACACATGATGCGTAGGAGTGTCTCTGCAATTGCACATGTCATAACGGGATGCCAACAATAATTTATTTAAACTTAAAAACTTAATAATCATTAAAGTATTTAGTATCAAACAACACTAGAATTTAGTGAGAAATTTGATTCTGAACTCAGATTTTTGACAAAAAATTTGTTTGAAATGCAAGGAGCCACGCCCCCGCCTCTCTTCATACCACGCTAGAAATTAGCATGTTCATTCTTTTTGTCAGGCGGGATATTCACTTATTCATCGATGAAGAGTGAAGTGTGAAGAATGAATCTCCATCTAAAGGTCGCTCTCTTTTTCTATATTGCCATCCTTGCTTCCTTCGCGAAGAATGAAGAATGAAGAAGGAATAATAAAAAAGGAAGCCTATTTACGTGATTACTATTGTTACAGTTCCATGTTGTGAGTACGTTTCAATGCAAAATGATTGTGCCAAAGTGTGCTTACAGTTTTCCTACAGTCTATGAATGCCGGCGCAGACTGTCCCAAATAATGCCTTATAGGAACCCCCTTCGTCAGCTAACAAACTCAGTACGGTGGCTCAAGTAGTTTTAGAGCAGTGAGTAGTCAGAATTGTAGATTCATATTCTGTGAGGACAGGTGTTAGTTATGAATATTTATTCATATGCATTTTCACCGTCCATTTTTTGTATTCTTATACATTATTTTAGAGTGTAGACTGCGCCATGCATATTTCATTCAAGAATTATTTCAATTGTACTCCCACCCGTCGAATAGAAATTGTCCATGGTGCACATGGCCGATCGAGGATGCTCACAAATTGAGCATAGTTATTGCAAATTATTCTCCTGGGGGATCTGGTAAGGAAACATGGGCTTCTCATGACAATGGGAAATACTGATAGATTGGGTATTGTAAACTGCATATTCATGTCCGATACACTCTTATGGGACCCAAGCCCGTGCACGTACAGGCAGCTCCCGTACCGAACTCAAAGTCCCTACGTAAACTGTTAGCACATTTTGGCACAATCCTATTGACACCCGTCATCATTGAATTCTACCCAAACCATGACTAGTTTTAGTGATTCACTGCTTGCACACATGTCTTATCAGTTAATGTATGGAATCTGTATATTATTATTATGCCCCAGCGCCAGTATACACAGACCATACGTTAATGTTAGCTCATTTTTGGAACAATTTTATACAAGAAACATTAAATGAATAATATAATCAATCATGCAATAATGTGAGTATAATTCACTGCAACAAGATTGTGCCAAAATGGTGTAACAGTTAACGTATAGTCGGTGTATACGGCACAGGTTCTCAGACTTGACACCATTGTCCTCAATTCCTTCTCAATTCCCCCGGAAGTGTAATACAACATTCATGCGCTTCATACTAACATCCTGACAATAACGTACTCTGACATGACAGTAGTTGAGTACTCATTCACACCCAAAATCAAGGGTCAAGTGAGGAAAGATATAATATTGTGAAGAGTATTTTTATCGAAGGTTTGACATCGAGGTGAGCGTTTCCAGGATTCAAACCTGTGATCTCAATCTCTCGAGTCTAGCAGCCTAGCCACTCGGCCACATAATGTTAATGTTATGAACAGTTCATTCAGCATCAAATTGTTGGATATTTATAAATTATTTACACGTCTCTAAAAAGAATTTCCCTATTGGATTCAATGTTTTATCACAATATGGAAAGGTTATGATTGTAGGAAACATTCGTATCTACGTGATTTCTAACTTTTGTAAAAACGGTCGTCTTTTATGAGATGTCTGTTTTTCATGCGTGCCACAGACTTGTATGAGGTGATTACATTCGTAGAGCACATATTATCAGTTGTGGTTAACGTTGACGGTATGTCTCTTCGCGGAGGCAGCAGATACCTGACAGCATATTCATCATATGATATTATGAACTCTAATAAGTATGCCTGATTCTATTACAAACGAAACCTGTCTTTGACATATGTTTGAACTGCTACCGTCCAAACAATGAACAATAGCAGCAACAAATATTAAGTCGTCTACTCATTTCAAGGCCATTCAGATTGTTTTGACCTATTTATGACAAAACGAATGGTTGCAATTGATACGTTATTGATTTAAAGCGAGATATGTCAGCTTGGTGCAAATGAAATCGACCATCTTATTTTTAGAATAGCTGAAATTGCCAATTTTTTAAACTTTAATTACAGCAACTCCGTCCAAAAGGATTGTTTTCTTGAGAAACTAATTTGAATGTATTTGAAGCTTTAAGCAAATGGAAACATCTTTTTTTTTTAAATGACAAATTACAAATCGTATGGACGAATTTCTTTTCCAATCATAGGGTGAACCCCCCAATTTTCGCCACACATCGTTGTATCATATTATTATTAAAGGGAATAAATTCAAATTTTGCAATATCATGTCTGAATTCATTTACACTTAATGTAACAATGAAATAATATATTATTCTTACAATATTATGTGTGCAGATGTTTTGTAGTAGCTCGAAAATAACCCCTAGATTTTATGTTATTTCTCTCTCATAAATGTACCCTCCCCAGGCACCGACTTTATCACCTGCCTGATCACCATACCTTTCACCATAGTCCACGAGCTGCTCCGGTACAAGTTGGTGTACGACATGGCTTGCAAGACGTACATGTTTCTCATCACCTCCACCGTCCCCTTCTCCGCCTACATCATGGTGGGCATCGCCCTCGACCGCTACTTCTGTATCTGTCATCCTTTCCTGTACGCCGTCACCATCCCGAGAGCCAAAGCCATCATCTTCGGCATGGGAATCCCGGCCTTGACCTTCGGTATCATGACGTCATTGATGCACGGAACTTACATCTACCAGGAGAGGCCAGTCCCCAACATAACGAGTTTGTTCAACGTCTCCAACGATCACTACACCAACGACGAACTCACTACAATCCTCTACAAGCAACTCAAAAATCACCCGGTAGATCCCGGTCTGACCTTGGATAGTATCTACACAGTGTCAGGAAGCAGCATGGACGACCCGACTAACTACACAATGCTTCGTTACGTGGAACACTTTAAACAGTGTGTCCGCAATGAAATCGTGTTCAGTAAGTCCTTCGTCGATTTCTACACCAAAGTGCACGCCATGGGCTTCGCACTAGCGTATCTCATTGTGGCTGTGCTTTATATTCTGATCTACAAGTCGATCTATACCCGTCGAGCTAACAAAGTCAGGCGAAGAAAGAACGACCTATACCCGCCTCTGGCCACAGGAGGAAAAGGCGAGGAGACACAGATGTCGGTTTTAAACGGTAATGGCCAAAGCGCTGGAGTTTTAAATAATCAACAAAAGATGGATTCTGATCATGTATGCGCGAGGAAAATAGTTTTGACGGCTCGTAATGACCCAGACGCTCCAAAGTCCCTGGCGGCATCCTCACAGAATGTGAATCAAACGGATGAACTAAAGACCCTTCTTCCACAAGTAAGATCTTTATTCATTTATCAACTTCCTTATTTTCTATTTTGAATTCTGAGGCTCTGTCGCCAAATCTTTAACAAACGTGAGATGACCATGGTGCTAGAGCTGGGTAGATCTGAATGACGCCATGTCAACAGCTATACAGATTGCCATTCCCAAAGGCTGCTCCATTTCGGGGGGGGGGGGATGCAAGTAAAGAGGAAACCGGTATAGCTCCAAGTGTACAAGTAACGACATAAAAAAAATGTTATATTTTTGTTTACTTGTTTGACACTTGGAGCTACCTGATTCTTTCCTTATTTGCACACCTCGTACCTCAGACATTGGATAGAAACCAGTGGCGAAAGTTCGTTTATGATGCATAGGCCTTACACTGAAAGGTACAAAAGGTAATTTGATCAAGTACCTCGTACTCGGATTGTAGCGGTATATTATATTATTGTCCACATTAATTGACGCCGGTATGATTGAGTACCGGGTTACATGCAACAAACGATTTTGTCAGGATGTTAGTAATGATGCGCCTAACAGGTTGCTCGTATTGAGGAGTTTAGAAGGACACTGCCTGTTGGGGGGGGGGCGTAAATTATAACATGAAGTCTGTGATCCTGTACTTGTGCCGGGATAGTGACTATATTAATATTGCATCCCATTATATTCGTTACCTGCATAATATCTTTTCGTCAACCTCCCTTTCACCTCATCCGGCCCGTCTCTATCTGCGTGTCCGATTCAATAACGAATTACGTGTCATGTTTAACAAGTTATGCGTGTGATTTAGTGAAACTTAAATAAGTCATTGGCCTTTGGCCATTGCCATCTTTGACTTTCAAAATATTTCTTGTTAATGGTCTCGATATCAGTGCAGACAATTTTCAACATGCTCCTGTATTTATTTGGGAACCGGTGGCGCAATGTTAAGTCATTCGCCTTTTGTTTGATAGGTCCTGGGTTCGAATCCTGGTTGAAGCACTGTATATTCTTCTCAAGGCGTTTATCCTACTATGCGGCGCTGCAATGCGGCTTACGCCTGGGTTACTACGGTCTACCCTCTGAATAGATCCTAAAAACACATTCTCCCCCCCCCCCCCGCACCTGGAATTGATAATAGGAATTGTTTTTGTTTTTTTCATAGTATAATTCATTTCTAAAGCATCTTTATCATTGTTGTCCATTTCCCATGCATCTCATTCCTCGTCTGACATTTCAACATGCATGTTCGTATTATATCCGTAATTCTATTGCTGGATTCCTGTCTTCTCCATTAGTTTTGCATCTGCATTATATTATTATATTTTCTTCCCCGTTGCTAGCATGCTTCTTGTCTCATTATCTCCATTTTTAAGCATCTTCCTTTTTACTCCGTTTCAAATATAATGACAATGATTACCAACGTTATCATGATAATACCGTCTTCAATTAGATTTAAATATAATAATTATGATTGTTTCCCTGAATTTTGTTTATCTTTATATTTCCAGTTCGATGACAAAACCCAATTTACCAGCGGGAAAAATTGCTATAACCAAGGGGACATCAATGTCAACACAGAATCTGACGACCACAATGATGAGATGGATCCCAAAGACCGTGTTGCTAATGGCACCAACGCAAACGACACTTTGCATACATTAAATTGCCACACACACCCCTTAAGTACGGCACCAGTCCCCAACATTACAACTTCCGGCAATGATGACGATGACAAATCGGACGATGAAGGGGAAGAATGCTGCCAAGTCCCGCTACTCCCCCCAGTTGTCGACCCTTCGTCCCCATTGCCATCTCAAACGTCGGTTCAGTCTCCAACTCAGAGCCGCTGTAAAAACACGTCAGCCTGCGGCGCCCTTCTTCCCGCCAGCCAAAATATGTCACAGTCGTGTCCTTCCTTGTGTACGTCATTAGACAACGCGACTTTCGTTGCTAAGGACGCTAAAAGCCCCTCACACTTGTCAACCACAGCCACGGTGTCTCCCACCGTGACTCCACCTTCGACTCTTCCCATCAAGATCACCTTCAGTCATGCCAAGCCGTGGTCGGACACGAAACCTAAAAGTAAACACCTCCAAACAGATGCTCAAACGAACAGTATCAAGCGGAAGAGGAACAGCACTTTGCGAAACCGGAATATTGTTGCCAATATCAAAACAGCATTTATGCTCTTCATCGTGACTCTCGTCTTCATCATCGCCTTCCTCCCGGCGCTCTTAATGGCCAACAACGTTATTCCTCTCAACCTCATCTTTTTCTACGTCTACTTTGTCTACAACGTCGTTAATCCGTTCATTTATGCTTTCATGAATCAAACCTTTCGAGAAGATTTAAAAAAGATTGTCAACATGTTATGTTCTAGGTGAGGTGGTGAACCGAAAACTCGTTCAAGGCAGGATATATAAACAGAATGTGAGCTTGGCCTTGATAAGATAACAGACATGTTTATGGAGATTGATCTGTATCAAACGTAGCTATCTTTCTATCATGAAAGGCAGCAGACATTTTCAAAAAATGAATCGTGTAGATATGTGTTAGTCCTCATTTTTTTTTTTTAAATGGCTTTCCCAATAATTGTTCATTGAACTGCCACTTCATCGAAGATTATAGGGAAATATCACATCACCAGGTGGTAAACTTGAGACGTATTGTTATGTTACTGCTATTGCTGCTGTGTTTTGTTTTTGTTTTTGAGCGCAGAGGACAAGGATGGAAGAGGAGACTGAACACTACATTAGTGTGATAATAGTCAACGTTTCTCATATGATTATCCATGTTAATATGACATCCCAAAGCCTATGATATTATGATCAACGGGAGCTATTCCTTATCTCAATGACATAGAAACCATGTTGCCAGATTGCACGCCTGTCCTTGTATTTTATTGTGATTTGTCAGGCAATCCAACAGAGACTGGAGTTACCAGAGATCTTACAATACGATCTCTAGAGTTACTCATTACTTTATAATATTATCATTTTAACCTTTAGTGCTGTGTGTTTGTTTTAGTTTTTAGTTTTTGTTTTTGTTTGGTTGTTTGTTTTGTTTCGTAGAGGCATTGTCCCTCAGTGTCTTTTTGATGTTTTAGTGTCACTGTCCGTTTGTGTCGTCGCTTGACGAAGGCCTTGGGCCGAAACGTCGCTTGTCTTGTTTTGTCATTTCTTCCTTATATTATATTATTATCATTATCAGCTTCTTATTTGTATCAAAATCAGTAGTGTGGTTAGTTCCATGACCACTCTTGACCAACGTCCATCATCATCATCATCACCATTACCATCATCATCATCATCATCATCACCATCATCATCACCATCACCATCATCATCATCATCATCATCATCATCATCATTGGTATATATCGTGTTCTATATTGGTAAGTAGTTTCTTGTAAAGATACCTAAGATGACATCAGCTCACAGCTGTGGCTAGAGTTAGGTTCAAGTCTGACACGCCTACATTGTTCATGGTCAGTTAGTTTTAGTCATGCAGCCCGTACACACCTCGCATCTAATTCAGTTGTTAAATAAAGACGTTATGTCCTGTTGTTACGTTTATATTTATATCATAGTAAAATGTAATACTCATTATCATCAACATCATCATCATTACCACCACCATCTCTATGTAGATGATTATCATAATTTTTTTTATAAATATTGAGATCACCTTTCACCATCAACATCTTTTTAACTAACTTTGTCTTTTAAGAATTATCATCATCTAAGCCTCTTTCTTTGCCTTACATAAATGTAAATAATTCATTAGTCGAGAGATGCTAGCCTGCCTTGTGTGTAGAGCACCCCCCCCCCCCCCCCCCAACTTAGTCCTGTGAAAACTTCTCATTTTTGTTAAACAATATACAGCTAAGAATAAAAAATTGATAACTTAAAATGTTTTCAATAAAAACAGATTAGATGTATAATAACAATTTCAATACAAATAATGTGGGCACATGTTAGGTCAGATATGTTTGTTTTGTGACAAAAAAAACCATGGCATAGGCGAGAATGTGGTTTAGTTCAATAACTAATAAAGATAAATCATAGGACCAAAATAATAAATAAATGATTGAGGTATGTTTAATTGAAAAATCGCTAGATTTGAGCATTTTTTGCATTTCACTAGATCACTAAATTTGCTAAAAAAAAATAACTAGATCTTGTGGCACAAGCGCTGGTACCCTGGTGATAACCTTTAAACAGTAAATGCTCTCTAACTGTAGAAAACATAACAAAATTTAGGTATATATAATATACTTGTCAAACAAAATGATGAATTCATTTTCAATGTCAATTACTGCCTTTTTATCTCTTAATACAACTGCTCGAGTTTGAGAATTACCAATAGTTATGATAATAGACAATTTGACCGACGAACTCGTTCATTTTTCAACAACTCTCCATTCTATCAACCAATCATCAGCAACTCATTGATGACCTTCTGAGTGACAGTGGCAAACCACCCCCGACTGCTCCCCAACCCAGAACAGCTCGCCCCGGAGCAGGTATGGGACAGCTGTGGGTCAAACTTGATGAATTGAAACGGGAAAATGATGACTTGAAACGCCACAGAGTGGAAAGAGTACGTTCTGTGGATGAAAAGGCTGGGTCCCCAAAATCACCGAAGTCTCCCAAATACCAGGTATAATCTTTTTAATTTTCGAATTTTTAAACAGTGTGAGCTAAAGGCCCTATTATTGCACAGGCCAATGATTAGCCAACCATTGCCCAACTGATTGCACTAAAATTGGGTTCCCCTCGTGTTGTGATCCTGCACTACATGATCGATAACCATCGACCAACAATTGTATAATAAGTTTGCTATTGCTTTTCATAATCTTGATGTACAAGAACGCAGCAATCTAGAGAACAAAACAGTGTGATGCTGGCTGATGAGACACTCAATAATTTAGCTATTTATCAATTTATGTGTTATTGAAGAAAATGTATCAAAGAAAGCATCATCTGTGGGCTAAGAATTGGCTTTTAAGAAGGCATTTGCTGTCTCATTCAAATCTTTTTGAGGCGATAAGAGCTTTCCCCCATGATTTCAATAACTTCATGAGAATGGACAAAGAGACATGTAAAACATTTATTGTCTGTCAAATCCCCATTGATCTATAAGCAGCTACATGAACGTTAAAGTTTGATAAAGCAAATAATATTTTCTTTTGTCCAGGAAGTCATAATAGGGAAAATTAAAAACGCTGGATCAAGACCTATACCTACTTGTTACTTTATTAAGTGTGTTGTGTGTTAAAAAAACCCAACACACTGATGTCCAGACAGGACCACACTCATCACTGCCCTATAAAGCCTGATGTGCTTGATTTTAGAAATAGAAATCTATCCCAGTCACTTCGTTGTTTTTCTTGGGCAAGAAACTTTACTCCAATTACTTCACTCGACCCAGGTGTAAAAATGGGAACCAGTTTGTAGCTGGGGAAGCAATCTGCAATAGACCAGCGTCCTATCTAGAAGGATGACGTGTTGTTACGGAAGCCGGGATAAGCACCACTCTATAGGCTCAGAAGGATTTTTTTTTTTTTTTTTATAGAAATCTAAATTTGCACTTATCAGAGTTTTGAAAATCTCGACATGGAGCAGCCCTAGCATTGTGGGTCAAGCTAGTTGCTTTGGGACATGGGTGACCTGGTTTCAAATCATGGGTCGCATAATTCTGAGGGTATTTGGGAGTTTTAAAGGCTTTTTTCCCCACTAGTCTGGTTACAGGTGGTCTTGAAATAGGAGGTGTGGATTTTGATATGACTTGACCGTGTTTGAAAGAGTATTATGCTATAACTTTGGATTCTTTTTAAAAGTCTCCACAACTAACAGAGACACAAGCCCATATATGATAATTTTCTTGTGTAAAATCATGTAGAATTATCTTTTCTATTGATAACTTCTATGTCAGATTGTCTGTGCTGGAAAATGTATGACAATTTCCTTGTGTAAAATCATGTAAAATGATCTTTTCTATTCATAATTCTATGTCAGGTGGATTGCCTAGGCTGGAGTAATTTCTTCTTTAAACCTCAAGTAAGACAATCAATATTGCTTGCTCAGTATATGGTTAACATAAAATGTATCACTTTTGATATGATTTGAATTTTAAGGCATGCTGGGCTGATCACCTACTAGTCTTCAATTTCTGATCAATCAATCAATAGCCTCCCTATTTCCTGAGTCACACATGGTAGTTTGAAGACACATACATTTTTCACCCTTATTAAAAAGCGATTCAGGTGTGTATAAAGGTACTTTGTGCACCTCTCTGGGCTGAAAATGGGACTGGCCTCAGCATTGCATAGCAGTACTAATAGATGATTACCACCACCTAATAAATCATTATGTTCTGATATGGTACATGTATTATTTTACAAGCTAAGAAAAATGTGATTTCACAACGATAACAGCAAAATGAAAATGGGTGGGAGTAGTCCCACTTGGTTGACCTCTTGTGACAGATTCGTTACTCAAATCCTACTTTACACAGAATAGTGAGTGTGGAGCGAACGCTGATGATAAACAGATGAAACGGTGGATAGCTCAATCGATTGAGAGTTTGACTCCCATGGCTGTTGCCGCCGTGGTTCCTTTACAGGCACAGGTTCGATTTCATCGATTCACGCTGTCGAACATTAACTTTCCTTTTCCTCTTTGTCTGTTTTTTTCCGGCACTGCATCATTATTTGCACTGTTCTCACTTTCACTTTCACCAAATTTGTAAACTTTATAAGTCAGTGTCCTGTATCTGTTCATGCCAAATGGCAAAAGATTGTCATGAATATCAACAGATTTGCAACAGACTGTTGTCTTATCTTGAGATGACAGATGCGTTTTGGCACTTTCCATTTCATTCCATCCCACAGCACAAAATACTACAGTAACACTATTAAAATGTCATATATACCGGTACTTCCAAATAAAATTAACGCTCAAAATGGTTCTTAATACACCGTAGTTGTGGGTGCTTTAATTAATTATTTGTTTTTAATTGCTTCTCTCTCTTTGTGATGATGTAACATTATTTCTTTACCAAGATAATGCAACAAATCAAAGAAACGTTTGTAACGCAATATTGAATAATCTACTTTAGTGTACCAGCTGATACTTTCTGTGGTTTTATGTATACTTTGTTTGTTATCTGTTCCCTGTAGAACCGTAATTAAACAGTATAGGGACCAACTCTGGGTCTGGCCGAGGACAGTGTA
>JARFNW010136426.1:0-12313 GCA_031763155.1 Dirona albolineata | reverse complement strand
TAGAAACCCTTTAGACGAAGACATGAGTGGGGATGCAATCCTTTTCACTAGAAACCCTTTAGACGAAGACATGAGTGGGGATGCAATCCTTTTCACTAGAAACCCTTTAGACGAAGACATGAGTGTGGATGCAATCCTTTTCACTAGTAACCCTTTAGACGAAGACATGAGTGTGGGATGCAATCCTTATGTGGCCAAATGAACGTCCACCCAGCTTTCCCCGATCCCCAAAGCATGAAGAAGAGAGAGAAAGTTTGAAAAAAAACATAAGTGTGTTCTTATGAACTTAAATTGGCACTTCTTGGCACTCATGGATATGTTCATATTCTGTCAAACTCATTCCGTCATCTAACTTTTCATAACACTACACAATCCTAATCATGTCCATTTGTTTCTCTATTATTAAAAAATATCAAACAAATGTGTGGTCTTCAAAGTTTGGTTTCTGGTTTTCTTCTATTCTAATTACAGTGACAACTTGTATCATATCTTGTATGATAAGACAGGGTAGTTATTATAAATTTTCCAGCAGACTGACTTTGCTTTTCGGGAAGAAAATTATGATGTATATCATTATTCAACATTGATGTTCAATTATTGGTCTCTCTATTACAGCATTGTTCTATTGCAGTATTTTAGAAAATAGAGTGGCTTTTGGGAAATTCAAGCTACCATTGATTTTAATTATATTAGTTAAATGATTCTAAGATTCAACAATTATTTGACCACCTAGAACAATTAGATCTTTACATCGTCATTTCACTTTTATAATCTCAAGCCTACACGTCTTTTTTATGTGACATTTTTGTGGGAATATATAATCAAAGAGACTGTTATCATATGTGCCACTGATGATCACTGCATTATAGAATATGAGTTTGCATAATTAAATATTTCATTTTTGATATTTACGCTTGATTTTTGTATTTGATTTCAAGACGTGCATATTCAACCTTCATGTTATGTTTGTCACTCTAAAGCAATACTGTATGTAAATTTTCCCTTTGAAAAGATACATCAAGGTCAGAATTAACAATTTATACCAGTGCAAAATTGTCAACAGGCTAAATGACAACAGATCTTTCAGGTCATTAGTTAAACAAAATTGAAATAAGACATGGAAGAAGTCTTATAACCATGTCATCTCTCTTCTCTGTCCATCAGGGAAGTCGAAATGAAGATTCACATTTCTTGGTGGAGAAGCACAAGGAGAAAGGTTTCTTCACACTGCAAATGAACAAGCAGAGAGGCATGTTTGTTGGGTTTACCCCTCGTGGTGCAGTCAGACCCACTGTTGATACAGGCATCAACAACATCCATGTTTTCCCAGAAATTTTGGAAGGTACGTTCATGCTAACCAAATGCTCAATATTTAGTCCACATGCTCAAATACTCGCTGTCACCTGCTGGGTTATAAGTTTGGTTTTTCTTTGTTTTTTTGTTTGTTTTTGATTTTCAGCAAAGACTTATTATTTTTTTGTCTGTCTGTTTTTATTGTTGTTGTTTGTTTGTTTTGTTTTGGTGGGAGGTTGTATTTTTGGTTGACATTTAAGTAATTTTATAATATTATTTAATTTATCAAGGATTTTTAACTTCAAAATCTTATTTTATATACCATTTAAAAAGATAATTGAATATGCAATTTTTTTCAAAATTGAATATATTTCATAATATGATGTAGATTTGTTACATAATTTTTTTGACAATTTTTTTTTGTCAATGGAAACTAAAGTTCACATCCCATATTCCATATGACGCAACTTTGATAAAATGAAACTCTTAAAAACATATTCTCAGTTGTCACCAATTAAAAAACCATTTATATATTTTTAGCTGGAATGTCAAAGCAGCGTTTGGGAGAAGACAAGTTGACTCCCATTTTGGAAAAGGACGGATATGAGGAGTCACCAAGATCATATCGCACTCCAGATGTCAAGAAAAAGGCAAAGACTGAACTTGAAGGTAAACCGGGTGTAGAAATGTATTATGAAAGCTTTATAAATTTTAACTATCACAAGAGATACATTTTATAAAATCAATTTATTACATTCTCTTGGAAATTTGGGGAATCGCATTGTTTTTCAAAGTGAGTAGTTTAAGTTTAAGATCTGACATCGGTGCTGTGCGCAAGAATGGATCATGTTTGCCCCTTGTTTGAATAATCTGCAAGTTAAAAAAAATATAACAAAATTGTCTAAAATCAGATCCCTATGTATTTCTTTTCTTCCAGATGGTGATTGCCGTGTTGTGGTCAGTACCTCAGAGAATTTGTCCAATGCTCAGGTAGCTTTGATTGTGTTTGGTGACCGTGGCAGTACCGGTCCCATTGTACTGTCTGGTCCACCCGGCAATGGGCCAATGTTTCAGGCTGGGAAGTCTGATGAATTCAAGGTAATTCTATTTCATTTTTTTCACTGTTGGCCAGTAGACTGTTTATTTTGACTGAGGTTAGAATATATGAAATAAATGAAATAAAGTATGAAGATGAAAAAAAGGAAATAAGTTTTTAAGCATCTCTTTAGTTGAGGCCAAATTGCTTTGTTTTCAAGTGATTAATGAAACGATTTGAAAAAAGTTTGAATTGAATATATTTTGAGCCATATTTTGGTTTAACTTAGATATAATATGAGCACATTTTTATTGAGAATATGATATCTGTTGAAAGAATTCATGACCCCAGATTAACAAGGTTTTACTTGGCTTCCTGATAGTTTCAAACTTTGAGAGTGTCCAGGGCAAGGACCTGTCTTAGGACGTTATCTATAGTATTCCAGAATATTAGAGCTGTGTGTCAAACTTGGAAGGGAATAATTGATAATATGCCTCTAATTCTGTAATATACATAATATGAAAGTGGTTAAAAAGTTTTAAGTTGAAAATCAAAGCAATACAGATTGACAGGATTTAGTGGGATGATGCTGTGTTGCTTCGTAGTGTGATCATATAATGTTTTGGTCAGCTGTCTTTTGTTTTTCATTATCTGTCTTCCTTTTGGTCTGAGTATTAATTTTTACTGACCTGATTAAATATAACAATCTTATTATAATGTTATCAGTAAGAACAATCTTGTTTAACTGTTAACGTTTTAAGATACAATTTTTGGGAAACAAGAATTTAGTTATTGTGGTTACTTTGGTCTTGGGACATAGAGGTCCTTGGTTCAAATCCTGGGTTGGACGGCTCTTGGTACCTTTCAAGGTCTTATCACTGATAGACATTGAAACATAAGGGCTTTCCTTTGATAATTTGATGTAACAGTATAAAGACAGGCCTGAAACTTCTATCTAAAAAAACCAATTGCAAAACATTTCTTCAAAATTTGGTAAGAATGTGCTAAAACCTTGCTAATATTGGGATGCAGTGTGGTGATAGGATAAAGAATTGTTGGGTTTGTTTATCTTCCCCCACTGATAAAGTAGAAAAATGAAAATGTATTGATGATGTTTTAATGACGTGTTTCTCTTATGTCAGATTAATCTGGCTCAGATCGGCAAACCATTCAAAGCTCGTTTAGAGTTGGTTCCTCGTAGCCAAACCAAAGATCCTTCATGGAAAGTCCACAGCTTGAACATCATCGATATGATAACACAGGTAGGCTTGTCTCAATATTTGTATTACAATATAAACTTTGATTCAATTTATTTCGATTTGACACAATAGGATACCTTAGTTGGTTGGGTGGCTGATTTCTATGGTCAGGGTGATGATGATTCAGGCATAGATCTGAAATTGACTTAATATTAATTTTTGTTGATTCATTTCCCACCATTTTTCACCTTATTCAATATGTTTATGTTTTTTTGCTTTCTTTGATATATCAACTGATGGGACATTATACATGTTTCCAATGACTTATTCATTGTGCAGATATGCATTTTTTATGTAAGCAGTATCTATCTTTAATAGAAAAATCTTTTATGTCTAAAAAATATTCTTTATTTACAGGAAAAGTTTGTATTTTCCTTTGACCGCTGGATGTCAAGAACCAAAGAGGATCAGGACATTATGCGAGAGTTACCCGTGGTCAGAAAAGGACATGAAGATGAAGCATTGGCTGGTACAGTATTATTATTATTTATTTGGTGAAGGCTTTTTGAAATATACTATTTTAACCTGAGTGGAGAAATCATTCTTTGGTGGCTTTAATGTAATGAAGTGGAGCATCTTAAACATGTATAATGCATATAAAATGCGATAGATTCCAGTGACTTAATTAAAGTTTTAAAAGCCCAAGCATGAAAGTGGCATCATCATAGTTAATCATTAATGTTAGTTTTCCACAATTAAATTGTAGTTTGAGTGTTTTAGATGGCAGCTATCAGGAAACCTCACGACATTGACAGTATGAGCCTTTTGAAAATGCACTCTAAAACATTTACATTGAAAATAGCAACAACTAAATGATTCTAAAAGGTTCCCTAGTCCTGATCATTGACATTTGAATACAGCGGCAAAGTAGCTTAAGAGTAGAATGTGCATATATCCAATTTCAAATGTGATGATATTTTTTTGCTTTGTTAAGAAGCAATACTTCTGGAAAGAATAATTATTTTGATACCATGATTATTGGCAACCTACTGTAAAGTGCTTCGAGCATGGTGATGATCATGGATAAGTGCTGTATAACTGCCATTCATTATTATATTTGTTGACTTTTTTTAAAACTAATGACTAATAATGAGAATGTGATTATGTAATTGAGAAATTAACAATTTGTATTTCTATATTCTAGTGGTGACCTACATTGTAACAGTTTACACTGGCAAAGAGCCGGGTATGCAAACAGATGCTAAAGTCTATATCAACATGTTTGGTGAATATGGCGATACAGGCAAAAGGCACCTGAGAGTCTCAAACAGACCAAAGCTATTCCAAAAAGGACAGGTAAGACCATTGCTGACTACAAATCTGAGTTCAATTAGTTTCTGTACACCCATATATTTTAGTCCTGTTGAAGTAAGGAGTGAGGAATGAGAATAAATTATATTTTCTATGAATTTTTATGTAATGAATCCGGAAAGTAAGCTATCACACCTTAAAATCTTTCAACCTCAAGGCCAACATCTTTGTTTTCCCTTTGATTGGCATCAAAATAGAGTTCAGCTAGATTTTGATCATCCATATTTGGTCCTGTTGACGTAGGGAGTGAGGGATGAGAGTAAATTATGTTTTTTAAGGGTATGCAATATAATGAATTGGGAAAGTAAGTTATCACACCTTTTATCTTTCAACCTCAAAGCCGACAATTTTGTTCTCCCTTTGATGACCCCCCCCCCCCCTCCACCCCTACCCCAATGTTTGGGTCACCAAGTAATAGAATTATTTTCTCTCTCCTGTCAGGTCGACCAGTTTGAAGTAGAGGCCGTCCACCTGGGACAGATGAGTAAGATCTTGATGGGACACGATGAGACCAGACCGGGAGAGGGCTGGTTTCTGGACAAGGTCATCATTCGGGAAGGAAAGAATGCAAACATGCAGTTTGTCTTCCCTTGCAGTCGGTAAATACATTTTTAAAAATCACAGACACTCTCCTTATTTAGGATCACTTTAAGTTTCATTCTGGTTACCCTGATGTCACCCTAGTCCAGTCATTGCGATTCTCAGATTGAAGTTGAAGGCTAAAAGGCTCTTTTGCACAAAATACTCACAGCCTAGGTATAAATACATCCTGTAAGGTTTGTTGAACTAACGATAAAGAAATGCTAGGAAGAACTATCAAAATATAAAAAAATAAAATCATGCATTTTGTTTATATCCATAATGGCTCTTCCTGAGTACAATAGGAAAGCTAACCAATGAATAATTTTATCTATTCAGATTAATGGTGAAGTGTATTTTATTTTTGACTGCAATGAGAAATAAAAAGTGCTTCATGTCTGTTACTATATGTACACTTTTTAAAACTTTAATGAACAAATATTTATATGAAATTGTACATTTTCAATTGCATTGATTGACTATTGAAATAAAAGAGGATATGGGTATTTAAAACCAACTGAGATTTAAAAGATTACTGCTTTACAGGCCATTTATTTTACTGTATTTTATCACCTACACTTTTTTCCGTTTTATTTCCGTTTTTTACATTTTATTTCGGGGAACCTCATAAATGATTTTTGTCCAGCTAGAAACAGCAATAGAACAATGACAATGATGACCAATTTTAAGATGATATATTTGTTCCTGGAAGCTAGGATAACTACGTTATATGCATAGGCTCAATATAGTTTCTGTATTCTTCCTTCATCAGGTGGTTTGACTCAGGGATGGAGGATCGTAAACTGGAACGAATCCTGGCTGTACAGGGTATGTGACCTGCTTTGCTGTGTGACTTGACTAATGGTGGAGGCACTGATCTATCCCTATGCACTCACATGACTTTTTCTCATTTCCTGCATCAAAATAACCTTGACCCTGTAATGTTTTCAACTTTTATATTGCACAATTCAACTGCTAAGTCATGCTCAATTCGCTTGTAACTGCACAATATTCTATGTTGAACAGACAGATTTGATGAAAAAGTTGTTTCACTTTGGAGATTTGATGGTGAAACTTGTATTCTAATGGAGAAGCGTCTTATTGGTGTCATGTTTCCAACCCTGAACTCCACTCTTTCCCTTACAATGTATAATCATGTAACTATAATATTCACATATTTATTTGACCTGTAACCTCTGACTTTTTAAATTTGCTTCCAAATCCTTTACAGTGCTGATTAATTTTTATGTTATTTTTTGTTCTTTGTGTGGTGTGTCAACTGCAAAATTATACTTACTGCTGGAAAACATATATCTATTCACATGTTTAATACCTAATCTTGCCATCTTTTGTTACTTGGAAACTTTAAAATGTCTTTTCAATTGATAGCAAATAAAGTATAACCAAAATGTTATATCAATGCTTTAAACCCTATATTGTATCAGTTGCCAAAATATTCATGAATTAGAAACTTGTATTGTAAATTATATAAATATTGAAACCAAACTTTAATTATGATATTTTTATATTATGAAATAGATATGCTTCATGTGATGCTACGGAAAGTTAACCTGGTACAGAGCTCAATTTCCATCAGATTTTTTATCCTGTGTTAAAAAAGATTACCTCTTTGAAATCTTGCAACGTCAGAATTCCCATTTTAACCTCAATTACAGCTTATCTATTGGGCAATTATATTGTGCGTACAATCATAATATTCATGACTGTTTGTTCCTCTTTAAAAGTGAAAATCACTTCACCAATTGAATTCCTACCATCTAAAAATAAAATTAGAGAGCTTCCCAAATGTCTTCTTCTCCGTCAATTATTGAAATTTTGAGCTGATGTTTATTATTTGTTATTTTGAGCTGTGATAAAAATAATGATATTAATCTTCAAATTTGTTTTTAAACTATTCGCGCAGTCAACACTCCAAACCGCTACTCATTGCTGTGTGACGTTTGAATTGTTGTTACAATATGATATTTAAGTGTGCATCAGTATCTGGATCTGTAAATATATTCAAAGTGGCTCACCACTGAGCATTGGTTTTTGTGGAGTAGGGTGAGTCCTTTCTGCCAAAGCCCAATTCTAAATATTTCATTTTTGTCTGTATGAATTGCTCAAGTCTGGTGCGGTTGACACAGTCTTCGGGAAGTATATTCCAATCTTTGATAGTTTGAGGCACAAAAGATTTCATGAATGAAAAAGAACACATTGACTGTATATCTCATTTTGATACAAGCGCTTCGACATATTCCGTCTTGTCTGCCATCCTCACCGGCCAAAGTTATGTTTTTAATTATTTGGTATTATATCAATGTTAAAAATTTGTAAACGTACCAGTGTGCTGTCAGTTGTGCCAAGAACATCACGTCTATTTGAAGTTGTAAACCATATTGCTTGCAACACATGATGTAAAAAGTTAAAGAGAATGCTTTGGAAAAATCCTATTTAAACGCAATATTTCAAAATCCACCTGTCATGCATACCTATCTGTGCTTTATGATCGTCAACTATTTCAATTTGCTTCAGTTCATCTATTTGACTTGCAATGTTACCATCATATAAGTTCACAAGTTGTGAATATCATATTCTTATTTTATTTGGATGGGTGGATAAAAACCAAAACATTTGCATAGATACTTTTTGGCATGTTAGATCTCAATATCCCTTGATAATTATGATAGAAAGAATTCATTCTTTTTTTGTTTTTGATACAATATGCCAACTTTTGATCTCACTTTGTCCGATTGGCGACATCCTCTGTACTTAAAAAAAGGCAGGCACATGAAATTGAAATATGTATTTTCTAGTCTTTCGTATGTCTTTCCATCCGTCAGCTCAGTGTAATGGTAATGGTTAAGAGCAGTAAAAGTTTGCGATTGTCAGAAGTTTTGTATAAGAAGTTTTAAAAGAAAATAGCTGTAAAGGCATATAAATTATATCACGTTGGTTCAAGATGTCCATTTAAAGATGATGTCCTCTGCCGTAAACATAGAGAGGATACAGTGTGAAGAGATTAGGGATTTTTTTTTTTGTCTTGCCTAGTTGACAGGGAAACAGGGGGGAGAATCATGTTGAGACCTTACGATTAAACAGAGTTGACTGATAGTTTGTGAAATATACTATCTAATTATTTTGCTTATGATATGGTTATATTTTGTCTGTCTCATCTACTACCTCATATTAATGAAATTTGATAGTCACATATTTTTAATTGTATTTATAAATATCATTGTTTTGCATTTATTTTATCATTCTATAAACTATATTTCATTTTTACTGAAAATCAAGGAATTAAATGAAGCTTACTTATGAGTTTAAGCTTGCATTTTTCTCAGCAGTGAACAAAATAGATAAGTATTGATAAAACTATATTGATCTGTTAGATAGGAAACTTTTGACAATGTGAATTCTCAAAGTTGTGTTAGAAATCACACTAGGCTGTCCGAAAAGTAAGATACAACTTTATAGAATTTGATGGGGAATTTAATGTTTTTGAAATCTCTAAGCGCAAGACAATAGCTGGTGATATGTGCTGTTTGTAACATAGATAAACAGTAAACAGGCTTTCTTTTGAACTCATGTTTGAGCGATGACACAATAAAGATGGCTGCCCCCAATGAACAGTTGACGTATATATGGAGGCAAGTTTGCTTTTTGGGAGGAAAGAATCTTGCCCTTTGGCACCGACAGGTCAATGCATCAGTCTTTGTAGCAGATAAATAGCATAGTGGTGATAATAAACTTTGCACAAAGTTTTATTTTTATCATATTAAACACGTTGCTTGACACCTCCTTTATGCTGTTTCGGAAGAGAAATATGGTTTTTATTTGCCCCCCTAAAAAAATGACAAAAAACCCAAAACAAAACACACAAAAATGTTTAATTCTTGTGCCGAGATCAAATAAACAGCTTTTTAAATGTATTTATTACCCCCCAAAAAACCCCCAGCCAAATATGAGAAAAATGTATAAAATTTTGTAAGCTTTACATCATCTCTAAGTGTGAGAAAATAGATGTTGTTGATGTACATTTAAAAAGTTACCCTAAGATCTGTGAGAATGATTTTTTTGATAGTTGCTTAGAATTGCTTAAACATTGAATGTATCGCTTATGTCAAATGACTACGCATTTTTAAATCATATATCTTGAAAAATACAATGGCTATAAAAACGTTATATTTTGTATATTTTACAACAATTGTTAGAATCTTTATTTAAAGAATAAAGCCAGTTTTATATGAAATTGCTCTTGCTACATTTTCTTCTTTTTTTCTAAAAGTCAGAAATGACTAACATTTCTTGCATGCTTAGAAATTAAAAATATCCCTTGAAAGTTTAAGAATGTTGTAAATCGCAATAAAAGTGCGTAGTAGTTTGACATGACTCATATATACATACAAATATTTTGTCTCTTCAAGATTGTTTGATTTCTAAGCATGTAAGGAAAAATTGTTACGTTTTTGTTATCTGAAATCATCCTCAATTCACCTTGATATTCTTTACCTCACCTTGTTAATTAATTAATATATGATAGCTTTTCATAATCTAACTCAATATAAATCTAAGTATGGATATGTTTTTAAGGATGTCATCTCACAAAGCATTACTTATGAATCACAAACTGTGTCTGCATTTCATGGTTAACATTGCCCTCGTTCTCTTCATTTCTCGTTTTTAAATCGTCTGAGCCAAGAAAATGGGAAGTTTATTAAAATGTCGCATGCTCATGTAATGTGATTGTACATGAGAATAGAAATATGACAATTGAAGCTAATGAGAAAATTAAAGAATTTTTGTTGCACCTGACTTTGGTATTGATACGAAACAGCTTAATGGTCCATATAAGTGTTAAATGATTATTTGTATCACAATAATATGTAACTTTAATGTTTTTGTGCGAATACTAATCGTAAAAAAATTTGCATCTTAATGATAATGAATAACTGACTCATAGCTCTACCCTAACTTTAACAAATTGATCAACTCACAAAGTTACTGCATAGCTTTGGCAAATTATTACAATTTGACTAATCTCTATGGGGTATAAATTGATCAAATTTGACAAGCGCTTGCATCCAAAAATTGTTATTATTCAGGATGATCATCAAGAAGTTTGGTTGCATAGAATGAGGGTGTTAACTGTAAATGTCTCCACTTGCGTAGATGTTGCTGAAACTATGAAACTGTGAATAATAAATGGTCACCCTTCGTGAACTTAATTATACTATAGTGAAGGGCATTTATTTTATACACCTCCACCAAAGTGCTCTATGCGGTTGATTTGCAAAATAAAGTTAATCATATTTCATCTTTTAGAAAAATTTATTTTGGTATAATATTATTAACAAGAAAAAAGTTATTGAAATAAAACTCTTTTCTTCTTCTTTTGTAATGAGGAATAAGTTTTCTGAATGAACAACCTAAAGATGAGAACCTTTTTCTAATTACAGAGCCGGCCCCTTCTAAGATCACTCCAGGTAAGATATTATGAGTTTGGTAGTTGGTAAGATATGAAAAGTCACTCCACGCATGTCAGGGAGATGGTTTTATGTTTTGATTTGTTTTGTTTCATTGGTTTTGTTTTGTTCAAGAATTATGTTTTAAAATTTGTATTTGAAATTGAGATTTTTTAAAAAAGTCATTGTTATATATTACCTACCGCTGGTGTAAAACGAAAAGGACAAGAAGACCATCAGTACACTATGCTGTTTTAAAAAAAGACCCCCCCCCCTCCCCCGCCCCCCGATAAAACAACAACAAAAGAGCATACGTGATCAGTATATTGACTGCCAACCAAGAGTGTATTATGAGTAATTATGAGACACATTGAAACTTATCATCATAAGGTATAAGGCTGCTTTACATGACCCATCATTCCTGACCCTTAAGTACTTTTTTGGATTATTGAATGATAATGTCAGGTCTTAAACTCTCTTTCAGACTTGAAAGAATCAAAGGGGTGAATTTCAAACTATTTCAGAATGTTCCCTGCATGTTTATATCATTTTTTCCCTTGTCATTTTCTGAAATTTATCTGATGAAAGTGGACACTTTCAACTATAATGCTTTCAAAAAATATCTTTCTCATCCTTATATTTCCTTTTATTAAAAGAAATATGAGTTTGATGATTAACAATTTTCCTTCCTCCTATTTGTATTTATAGATGTTTTTCTTACAGGAAAGGTTGTATCTAATACGTGAAATATATTTTCTTCGCATGGTTTGCACAGTTTGATTTAACATGAAAATTACTAGATATATCACAATTTGAAAATTGAAAAAGGTTAAAAATATCATCAATATCTTTGTAGTGCGAGAACTTTCAAACTTTGCTGTATTGCCACCGATTGCTACACCTGAATCCAAGATGTCTGAAGATATAGAGGAACCACAGGAAGTGGTAGAGGTGATGGACAGTGTAGAGGTGATGGACAGTGAATTGAAAGAAGAAGCTGAAAATGAAGAAACAGCGAATGTTTTGATCGAAGATACAGACGGAATGACAGCAGAAGACGAAGAGGCAACAGATGGTATCATAGAAGAAACAGAAACTGAGGCTGAAGAAATATCTGATGAAGCTGTAGCAGAAGAACCTGATTTTGATGATGATGGTGAGAGAGAGATGTGTTCCAACCACAAACCTCACTTGGATGTTTTAGCACTTTGATCTCACAAAGAATGCGTTTGTTTGATGCACTTTGAGCCTGCATTCTTCTCAAATTATTTATTGTTCTAACTAACACAAATCATGCCCAGGTGGCAACTCCCAGTTGTCCTGTAACTGAAGAGTAACCACTGGGGTAACAGCAACGTGTTTATCGGTAA